>VZSJ01000454.1:749702-780477 GCA_013398405.1 Pheucticus melanocephalus | reverse complement strand
TTCCCTTCCCTTCCCTTCCCTTCCCTTCCCTTCCCTTCCCTTCCCTTGATATGTCGTAGCCTCCAAATCTTTTCCTCTTTTGACATTAGTTTTGTCAGCTTTTCCCTCTGGAGCTAAATATTCTCTCTCAAAAGATTAAAAAGACATGGAACACTCTATTTTCTTAAATATCAACGCATTATTTTTTTTTGTTCAAATATAGCTGGTTTTTCAAAAGCAAATCTCAGCACCAGAAGATTTTGAAACATATGCAAACATCTTAGGGGGAGAAAGTACAAATGCTCTAGTGGTAAAGAGTCTGTTGCCATCTTTTTACAGTGGTTTCAAATCCTTTGCAAAACCCAATCTGAACATGTATTTAGTGAGTCCAATTATCATAATATGTCACCATATGTATCTTTTGTAGGTTTTTTTTTTATGGTAGGTTGTCTTTTTTTTCTTTAAATCCAGACTTTGTAGAATTCACATACATCTATAAATACCAAAATACCTTTGGTTTTGGAATGTAACATCTGAAATTGGTGGTGGGATTTCACAAGGAGAGTTTATGCCTCTGCTACTCCAACTCTCTCCAGCCTTAGATTGTAGTACACCACTTTTACCTCTAAAGGTGAAATATTCTATTTCCTGCACATTATTTTCACATAAATTTTGCATTTCTGCACTAATAAGATGATTGTCAAGAAAAGGGCAATTGCAAATAAGTCAATATAGGTTATGCATTAACAATTTAGAACTTAACATTCTGTATTTGTGTATAAGGCATTTTCAAACTCAGAGTTATCAGAGTTTAAGCACATGTTTTGTTTTTTCATCAAAAGATCTGAGATTCTGTAATGGATTGACCTTGACTGGATGCCAGGTGTCCACCAAACTGCTCTATCAACTTTCCTCCTTATCAAGACAGGATGGGAAATGTGATAAAATGCTTGTGGGTTGAGAAAAGGACAGGGAACTCACTCACCAATTTCCATCATGGGTAAAACAGACTTGGCTTGGGGATACTAATTTAATTTGTTGCCAATCAAAAGTCAGAGCAGGTTAACAACAAATAAAAACAGATCTTGCACACTTTTGCCATACCCTTCCCTTCTTCCCAGACCCAACTTCACCCTAGCATGGGGTCCTTCCACAGAGTGCAGTCCTTCAGGCAGAGATGGGGTCCCTGTGGGATCACAGGTCCAGCCAGCAAATCCGCTACAGCGTGGGTCCATCTCTCCATGGTGCCACAGGTCCTGCCATGAGCCTGCCTCCAGCACAGGCTTCCAATGGGGACACAGCCTGCTCCAAGCACCCACCAAAACAACTTGAATTGAAAGAAACACCTTGTTTTGTAGGTTAATGGCAAAACCATATTGTTATTTGGATAAGCAATACTGCTGAAGAGTAAATAAGCCACTTACCATCCTTTACTGCAGCATGGTGCCTTTTACCTCTTTATTACTCTCAAATGTCATAAAAATGTGCTTAAAATTTTCCCAACAGAGCATTATATTGAAAGCCCTCCTTCACAGTTCCTCTCACTAGGGAACTAGGTAACCCCATTATCTAATTGTTGAAAATAAGGAAGTAAAATTATGACATGGAGACAAATTTCCAAGGAAAATAAACAGAGACTATACGGAATTTTCAGCAGTGATGCTGTCTTGAAAAGAAGGAAGAAATCTGCTTGAGACAGGCAAAGTCATTTACCCAAGTTCTTTATCTGAATGGTCATAGTTTTGAGGAACTGTCTTTGCAGAGGACAAGGGAGTTGTCCTTGGTTTTCTCAAAGTCAAAATTCACTATCAGAAAATCTTGCTAGAATAAAGCCCATGTATATTTGTGTGCTTCTCTTCTTTGCTTAACTTTTATGATCTGAACAAAACAGATCACTGAAAAGTAAAAATCCTGTGGGTTTTGTTGTTGTTTTGAGGTTTTGAGGTTTTTTTCCCCTCTGGTTTTGTTTTGTTTTTTGTTTCTGTTTTGTTTTTGGTTTTTTCTTTTTTTTTTTTGGTTTTTTAAAGAAGAAATTGAAGAACTTCAGTGCTACTGGAAGCACTGCTTTTGGGGATCTGAAAGGAAAAAGGCATTATGTCTCTAGGCCATAAAGGCCATTGAAGTCAGATAATCTGATTTATTAGATCTCAGGCTACAAAATCTGTTAAAGCTTTATTTTTAGTGTTGATAGAGACAGTGGTTAAAATATAATTATGAGACTTCAAGGAAATTCTGTCAAAGTAATTGACACTTTGGTGTACTTGATTCACACAGAAATTGCACAAATACAACACTAAACAAAATCACCAGATACAGGTTGAACTTTGCTCCACTGGAATATAGCTCTTTTAGTGAAACTGAATAAGGTTATTGTGGGGTTCCACAAGATCTACATTTTCTCAGATTTTGCTAAGAATCATTTGGATACTGCTAATAACTAGTATACTTTCCCTTAATTCAGCATGTACTTGAACATACCTTGCTCAGAGTAAAGCATGCTGTATAAGACTGGGACTTTATCTGGCGATTATTCCTTCTGAAAACTGAAAAGAAAGGATGATTTATTTTAAAATGAAATATTATTCATAAAGTGATTACATCTACAAATCTATGTAGCATTCTTGTTTGAACTACAATGCCTTTTTTTTTTGTTTAAATGAGAAGTTAAAAATGTTTTGACCTTTCATGGTAAGTTTGAGTGGGATGCACATGTATATGGGGTTTGAACTACTGAAAAGAAGAATCTTTAAAGGCAAAAAGCACCAACTCAACCTTTAAATTAGCAACCTTGGTGTTGATTTCAGGCTGAGAAAAATTAAAATAAGAATATTTATTTTTTCAGGATGGAATACCTTGTCAATGTCAATTACAATATGCATGTGAATTTATTGCCCCTGAGTAATTCAGCTATTCTTTGTATATGTGTTCTTTATACCAAATTTCTTTGTTGCTGGCAAAATAAATGACAGAAATAGCTGTGATCTTTATAGTTTCTATTCACACTGTGTCAACAGATTAAAACTCCCATTGGTCTTTTAATGAGGGGAGAGCTTAGAAGAGACAGAGATCCTAAAGCTTATTTTCTGGTTCTGTATTAGCATTTCTCATGCATTAAAAAATGAGATGGAGTGTTTTACTGTCATGCTTCTCAGCTGAAAAGTAGCCCACAAAGTATTACCACTCAGGCCTTTTTGTCTAAGGAGCTTGGATCTTGTTTGGCCTCTCATTATCCCCCTGCAATTTCACATTTCATTTTTCATGCTTTAATTACCTCATGACAGCATTGTTAGGGCATAGCAATTAATAATATTATTCTTCTACTCATTATCTCTTTATAAAGATACTGTTGTATATTGCGTCCTTCTTTAAGCATCAGATTTAAAATACAGCTATGTGACTGAAAATAGTCTTCTATTATACTGTTTAGATGTGCACATAAGTAGGTTAGACTTTTAAAACCTGCTCACCTCATTTGTACCAGGTCCTTAGGATGCTTCAGAAATAATTTCAGTGTTATCTAATACAGTGAAAATTACCAGCTTTCAGCATTCACAGCAAACTGCAAGAGTTACTGGAAAACAGTTCTATAATTGATATACATATGATATTGTGTATCAATACATATACCAAGAATATAAATATAGATGATTTGGTTTTTGTTAAAATTAACAGTGGTAGTTTAGGTCAGTTAGAAAACTTTTCTTCAAAGCAAAATAAACCGGTTTAGATTTAGATGTTTTTATCCCTTTCCATGAGTATTTAACATTTTTACATTAGTATTTTAAATATTCCTCAACAAAATTGTCTTCTAATAAACAGAATCACAGATTTTTTAGGATTGGAAGGGAGCTCTGGAGATCATCTAGTCTTCCCCACCTGCCAAGCTGGTGTCATCTGGAGCATTTATGCAGTAATATATCCAGCAGAGTTTTGCATATCTCCAGAGACAGAGACTCCATGACCTCCCTGGCAACCTGTGCCAGTGCTCTGACACTCTCAACATAAAGAAGTTCTTTCTTATGTTGATTTGTAAGTTCTTTAGTTTTAGTTTATGACCATTGTTTCTCATCCTGTTGATGAGCACCACTGAAAAGAGTCGGGAATCATCCTCTTGGTGCCCAGCTTTGAGATGTTTATATGTATTGGTGAGATCCCCTCTCATCCTGCCCCAAATAATCTCTGTGGCCTCTGCTGGACCCTCTCCAGTACTCCTTGTCTTTCTTGTACTGAGGAGCCCAGAACAGGACACAGCACTCCAGATGTGGCCTGGCTAGGGCTGAGCAGGGGGGGAGGATCAGCTCCCTCAGCCTGCAGGCCACACTCTTCCCAAAGCACCCCAGGGTCCCATTGGCCCTCCTGGCCACAAGGGCACTGCTGGCTCATGGCCAGCTTGTCACCCAGCAGGACTCCCAGGTCCTTCTCTGCAGAGCTGCTCTCCAGCAGGTCAGCCCCAACCTGCACCAGTACTTGGGGTTATTCCTCCCCAGATGCAGGACCCTGTGCTTGCCTTTGTTGAACCTCATTTGGTTTCTCTCCACCCAGCTCTCCAGCCTATCAAGGTCCCACTTAATGGCAGCAGAGCCTCCAGCTGTATCAGCCACTCCACCAGTTTTGTATCATCATCATCGTCATCAAACTTGCTGGAGGTACATTCTCTCCATTTGTCCAGGTCATTGATAAACAAGATGACTTAGGCCAGTCCCAGTATTGATCCCTGGGCAATGCCACAGACTGCAGGCCTCCAGCTGGGTTCTACTCCTCTGATCATGACCTCTGAGCTCTGCCATGCAGCCAGTTCTTGATTCACTGTTCATTCAACTCACATTATCTGAGCTTACCTATGAGGATGTTATGTACAGTGTCAAAAGCCAAGGTAGGCAGCATCCACTGCTTTCCCCTCCTCAACCCATCCTGCCGTGTCATAAAAACAAGAACATAAAACCAGAAAATTATTTTGGGCTGGTTGGTTTTCTTGGATATGTAGGACAAAAAATTTTGCTTTACAAATTAGATGATAAATAACTTTGTTTGTCTCACACTTCATTTAAGAAAAAGCAACAGAGGAGATGCTACCCAGTTGTAGTACTCACATGCAGCTATAAATACCAAAATACCTTTGATAATAAACTTCAAAATATTCATAATATGGGAATATTTTCAGAGTAATTGCATCTGTAGGACAGAAAATACTTTGAATGTTGAATTGTAATATTCTTCAAATGTTTGTATTGAACACTTTCAATACAGCTGCTGAATGGTTACGGAGATACCTTAGCTATTTAATTTTAAACAAGAAAGAGCCCTGTATTGATGCCTTTAGTTAGAGCTTGAAAATTGAATACAACAGTATAAAATTGAGTGGAGTTTTTTTGTTTGTTTTTGTTCTTTTGGGTTTTTTGTTGGGTTTTTTTACTGTTTGTTATGTGGGGGGTTTGTTGTTGTTGTTTCTGGTTTTGGTTTTTTTTTGGTTGGTTGATTTTTTATTTCTGTCATTATTGTTCTGTCTTTTTGTCTGGAATTTTTCATGTTCATTGATCTGGATCCTTTTCTATACCTCCATGGATGTCTAAAGTACCCAACTCTAGCAATTAATTTCCTAAGAGGTTATTCACTGGTCAGTTAGAAATATGAATAGGGATGAAAAATGGAGAGGAGGTCCCAGTCTTCTGCCTAACATGACTAAAACTTTTCTCTACAGAAGATTAAACACTGGCAATTTTAAGCTTGCTTCTCTTTTGAATGTAACTCCCTAACATAAGTTGTTTCACTTCAGTACACCAACATTCACTCTTTATCAAGGAAAATACAGACTCTACTAAAAAATGAAAGTATATATGCAATCTCAATACAGTTCTTTTACAGTCTTCAAGTTACACTAAGTTATACAGAAGCAATTTCCCTGCAAACAATTGTCAAACATTATGTATATGTATTTTTGATCTAAAACACAGCCACATATTAATAATGTGGCTGTGTTAATAATTAATAATAATTATATTATTATTAAGTAATTGTTCTTCCCAGAATATAATAAAATAGAATAATTAATTAATAATTCTTCCCAGAAACAGGCATATCTAAATTTATAGGACTTTCAAGAGACTCTGTAATCTAAGATATGAAAAGAATATACAGGTATAAGGAACTGTATGATTAAAAGCAAGGAGTTCAGAGCTAGTTAAATTGCTGCATGAAATTCACATATGCCAAAAAAAAAAAAAATGTCCAAAAAGCAGCCAGAGAATCATTGCATGGGAGACACAAGTGAAACGTCTTTCCTGGGAGCCCTAAGGGAGATGGAGAAAGAGAGCCTTGTGCATTCTTACAAAGTCACCTCTAAATCAACTGGATGAGCACTGCCATCAGATCTCATGGCACAAACCCCAAGCTGTCATTTCTGAGCACGTACTCTATGTGGAGACAAAGCTGGAAGTCTGGTTGTATGAAGTAAGAGCAGCCTCTATGGAAAGTCATATGAAGCAGTGAACATCCCCTGCTGAGCTGATGCTGTTCAATGTCTAAATCACCATAAGTTTTAAGGTCTTCAGAATTAATTCCACAATGCTTACTATTTTTGTAGTTGTTTTTGTATTATGATTTGGCAAACAATATTATTCTTCTTAAAATACTAATGTGGAGTATGTTCTATTTTTAATATTTTGGTCCAGTCAATAATGAAGCATCACTCTTTAATTTTGGTCACTAAAAAAGCAATAACCCAAATCCTCCTTACTTGTTCCCAAAACTTTCTCACACTAAATAATTTGCAAAAGAATAAAATTGAAAAGTGAAAAAGGATGTCACAGGGAAAAAAATATAGCTTCCAAATTAAAGAGTCACTGTAGAACATGTGCTTTATGATTCTCTCACATTTTATTGGTCAAACTTACAGACTCCCCAGGATGACAGCTAATAACTTCTGAGCAATTACCTGGAAGGATCAAATTGTTGTTTCTCAAGTTGTTTCTCTTTGGTTGCAGCTCCACCACCATGGTGTCTTCATTCCATCAAGAATCTTAAGTGTCTAAACACATATAGCTCCTTATTACCTTTTCCAGTTGCCTTATTTCAAAATTCTCTATTCCTTAATGCATCTTCATACATACTTTCTGTGTGACTTACATTGCTCTCCACATTTTTCTTGTTGACTTCTCTTTCTGCAGCTTCTATATTTTAGTTGAGTTAATCCAGTTCCTTTTACTTTGTCTCTTTAGTTAGTCTTAATTTTTTTGCATCATTTTGGAAGTGTTAGTCGATCAATAAGGAAGTGAAGTGTATTTTAGAGAAGGGAAAGAAAGACATATTTCAGTGCAAGTGAGGAAAAAGAAAGATTATGGAAGGTATCTTTTTTTCTGGAAAACTCAGTTTTCCTCTGTGGGTAGAGATTAATAAAGTTATAAAGGAAACTTCAGGAAAAAAAAAATAAAGAGTAAATAGTCAAATGCCTTTTGCCTTTTTGAAGTTCACAGAATCCTTATTAATTCATTAACATAAGAAGTATTGCAATGATGCTTCTGAAAAGAAAGCCCATAATATGTTTAAAGTTAAGAAAAGTTGGACATACTTTCTCAAAGTGGTATTCTGTTTAATGGTGATATGTCTTAATATTATCTATTTTGGCTACACTGTTAAGACCAGCAACTGAACTCGTGTTCTTATTTTCAATGGAAGAAGCTAACAAGGTGATTATGTTCCTTTACAAGCAGAGAAAAGTCACCACAAGCAAGGCATTGTCAATCAGATTGCAGATTACGTTGTCTGTTTAACTATCCATCTTGTCTGAGAGGAAAGGAATATAAAGTTTGGGTGCTTTGAAAAACTCACCTACCAGAAATGATGAAATCTGTAAACAGCAGAACAGCGTAGTGAGAAACTGAAATGTTAATGGTTAACGACTCAAACAATTGGCTATTTGCCAAAGCTGCGGGTGCTTTGATGACAGGGTGTGAGGTAACAGCCCAGGTACATCTCTGGAGGCTGCAAGCTGGGGTTTGAGCCAGATAAAGGAATAGGCCTATAAAAAGTGGATCCTGTGAGGTGGGGTAGTGCTTTTTATTGTTGCAATATCCTCCCTTACACAACTGGCTCAGGTGTGAAAACCCTCCAGGAAAGGCATCCAAACACCGACATGTAGGCCTGAAGGTATTCATCCCTTCTGATGGTGCCTAATTGGCTCAAATATGATAATGTGAGAGGCAGCTGTCATGTCTTAGAAGGGGTCATGAACCATCAGACCTCTCTCAAAGTGCCCCAGAATAATTTCTGGGGCCTTCCACCAAAGGACTGTGCATAATCTCCAGTGTTGCAACAGATCCACGATGTTGCAAACCCCTACTCGCTGCAGGAGAGGTACCTGGGCATTCCACCTGAACCTGAGCTAATATTAACCCACTAAAATTTGTGATTCATGGGCTTTTCCCCACCCCAACGGATCAAGAGAGCAACCATCAGTTCAACCTAAGGACTCAAAATTGCAGCTATCAGGTCTTGTCTCTGAATCGATAGGTGGTGGTGTCTTTCTACTCTAAACCTTTCTTTCTCTTTCTTTCACAAACATTTTCTTAAGTGTTATTTTTATACTTTCATATTGCTGTGTTTCTACAGATAAAAAATTAATGAGAGTAAAGGGATTTTTTCAATTGTTAATGAAAAATATTTTTAAATGCTTGCAGAAGAATTTTATATCTACTAATTCAAATGATATATTCAAGTTTTCCCTTTTTTATTTAGTTTCTAGAGTAATTCTGTTGTCAGCATGATCTCATGAAAAAAAGAGAAACATTTTCATCTCAGTTCATCATCTTGTCTCATATAAGCCACAAAATACATAAGGAAAATTCTGGAATAATAATATTCAAAGCTTCTGAAAAACAGAGCCCTTTTTAAAGCGTAAACCAAGCTGGAAATGAAGGGACTCATTTGTGTAGTTGCTTGTTTTAAGGGTGAGGAAGAGAGTTGTACAGAGCACATAGAATAATTTAGCAATAAAAATGCCTGAGTTGTCACTGTCTTGTTTTTTATCTGGGAAAAAAATTCATTCTGCACCCCTCAGTAATACATGAGATTCTGTTTAGGTTTTATTATCCCATACAAAGATGATTTCATGTTCTCCCATGGCAGTTTGTTTTAGTACTTAAATGTCCAAACAGTCACAGAGGCTGTCTCCCTTGTTAATCACTATGTGTGCTCCTTAGTGTATCTTAGTCTATAATTCCTTTTAAAGATTTTGTAGACTCATAAGGTCTCTTTAGACTTTTTCAGTTTAGAACATCCTCTTCTATTTCAATAAGACTTCTAAGTAGTTAGAAAATGACATTTTCTCTGTGTGGGCCATTCTCTTACTCTAATTTCACGTGTTACCATTGAATTTCTCTGATATCTTCATGTTCACCAGTAACCTCATCCATATCAGCACCATGGCACAAGCTATACTGTTAAATTTATGCAGTTTTGCCCAAAATTTCACATATTTTGCATGTATATGTAAAATTGTATAAAACATAATATTTTATTACATATTTACACTGTCTTTCTGATTTTACATTTGGGAACTATTTTTTTATATGGTGTTTCAATAGAACAGTAGTTTTGGTTATGCTTGCTTGATGTGAGACTGACCAAGCACTGGAACAGATTGCCCTGGGAGTTTATGGAGTCTCCCACTTTGAACACATTCAAAAGAAATCTGGAAATGTATCTGGGCAACTGGTTGTAAAGGTCCTTCTTGAGCAGAGGTATTGGACCAGGGGATTTTCAGAGGTCCCTTCTAATATCAACCATTAAGCTATTCTGTGATAAACCATTCATACCTTTACTTAGGAGTAACTGCTCTGCTAGATTTAGAATCTAAATATAGAGATTACTCCTGCCTTTTTGTAGTGGCTACACATAGCACATTAGGAATAATAATGGCAGACTTGGTATTTCAAGTGTTTTGTCCAAACCACTTTGTCTTTTTTATCACTTTAAGGAACTGAACTTGTCACAGATTATTGGTTTGATTTGCTTCATTGCTTTATTCTTCTACCTCAAATATCTGTTAACAGTCTGTACAACGATTTTAGCTTACTGCTCATTAAGTTAATGTCTAACTGAATAAATTATTCCTGAATGAATATTAAAGTATCCTTTGGATACCTGAATAACCAAGCATGTAAAATTAAGCTTAGTGCTTGCAGTGAGTGACTTGATTTAAGGCTTGTCTGTGTATTTCTACTTTATAAATGAACTCCATTTTTCTTTGAAATCTTTTATAAATGTATACAAAATACTGAACAGTGGCAACACTTTTTATGAATTACTTGAAATAATAACCCACTTATTAAAACAATAGCCTCTATTATTTTCTGCATTACTTTGACACATATCTTCAGTTATCTTCTAATACAGATTTAAAAAGAAAAGTAAGTTGTTAGAATGCTGACAATCAAGAACTCAAAAGAGAAAATTCAACATAATTCCATGTATTTGTTTGCATATATTTTCACAATAGTGATACATTTTTATGATCAATTCAATAATAATATTATTCTATCATTCACAGAGAAATTATTTTTTAGAACATCTTTTTATTCCCTTTATGTCCTTTTCACATATTACTTTGCTTTATATAAACAATCTCAAAATACAACATAAGTGAGTCTGGGATTTTGTGATGTTTGGCTTGGTTTCTTTTGTAACAACTCTTCCTCAAGTGCTTCAACATCAATGCTCTTATTCCTTTCCAGAACTCCTCTTCAGAACACCCACATAAGGTAAAGAATTATTATTCACGTTTTCTATGACAGAGGAATTATATCAAAGCAAGTTTAAAGCTCAAATTGTTAAAAGTTCCTAATGATTTTGAACACAAAAGATTCATAGTAACATTATTCAGTACTCTGAGTTTAGTGCACAGCTTTCTGTGACCAACATCAAAGAGAGGAATACAGTGCGTATCTGCAAGTTATTCTGCAGGAATCTTCAATTAAATAGTGGCCATCTGTCAAAACCTTTTACACGTGTTTTCTTATATCACAGAGGAATCCCACAGAAGATACACTATTTTTCCAGAATTATATGTTAGTGTAACACAATCCTTTCACACAGTGGCCCCAGTTTCCATAAGAAACTAAATTAAAATATCTCAATGGAAAACAATTTTTTTTCTCAACCCAAATGAGCTGGGAAAATTGACCCTCCTCAGAGAAAAGAGGTATTCTCCTGAGTGATGTGCAGAGTCTGAGAGGTGCTCTATATTCTCGGGGGTCTCTGCTGGTCATGATGATCCTGAGATGTGTTAGAGAGTTTCTTTTCCCAGCCCGGCAGCCAAAGAAGGAGTCAGGATTCTTTTGTTCTTATTCTCAAGGTTGCTTATTATTTCTTATCTATTACAGTCTTTCTCCAACCTGCTGAGTTCTGTCTGGCAGGTCGGGTTGAGGCACGCTGACCGCCTTCAGAGGCGGTGTTATTGTTTATACTAAAAGCTACGTGTACATTATTTACAATTATTTTCCAATACCTATCACCTATGTTAGACACTGTATTCCTACTCTAAACCAATCCAAAAGTGCCACCATCACTCAGAAGATGGAGGCTAAGAAGAAGGACAAAGAAGGATAAGGTATGCCCAAATTCCTCTATCTTAGGACCCCAAGTCCCCATTCTAAAAACCCCAAAATTCTGCTTTTCAGCCTGTGATAAACTAACTATCATTCTACTTAAACTTTCATGGCTTGTAATTCCTCATATAAGGTTGGCAATTTTTTCCATGGGTCAAAATCAAAGGCACAGGGGTCTTGGGCTCTGTGCTAAGGTCTCTGAGCCCCCTGACAGGAGCCATCCAGCACAGCCAGAGAGACGTCCTGGGTTCCGACGCTATATAATTTGTGGGCAACACAGAGGAACAGAGAGGGGAATGAAGCAGGAAAATTTCCTGCAATCTACTGGTCTTAAAACATATTTTTGATTGAAAATAACAGAGAAACATTTAACTATGAGCACTGAATTTCTACTAAGTCCAAGGATTACTCTTCCCCTGATTTTTGAACTTCACTAAATGCCCATACTCTTAGCTTATGAAAAAACTTATATGCAGAAAAATGTCAGATATTTCCATTTTGTATGAGTTTTCACTCATCTGTAGCTCTTTTGGATGACCACAGAATGGTGACACTCGTGGCGTCCTCTTAAGAGATTTATTCCATGCTTCTCAGATCTACTCAGCCTCCACAGATTTTCTTTTCCTCGTACTCATACTATCACTGGCACACAATGAAGTGACATTGTTCAAAACATGATTTCTGTATGATCATTGCAATTGATTTGCCTCCCCTGACTGGAGCAGCTTGACATTTTTTATCAGTTCCTGCTTGTTTCAGGCCAACCAGGTTAATAGCAGTGAGCTCTCATTCTTGGAGAGCTTTTCTTTGTCACAGCTCTCAAATCTGAAGAGCAAGCTGCTTACTGCAGCTCTGCTAGTGAAACAGTTTTCTTCTCTCTGATCAGAAGGCAGCTGGTACCTATCTTCTTATTTAGTTTTGTCACTGATGAATTACAGATATCTTAATTCTTGGGGTCTCAGCCCAATATTAAAAACTTGACATGGTGTGAAACTGTCCAGTCAATACTATTCTCATGTGCTTAATAATTTCTTAGCTCTGTGTCTTTTCTTACAACAGTTTTAAATTAAATTTTTGCTATAATTTGGCATTATAAATTCAATTAATTTGGAAAATATGCAGGACACATCAAATGCTTGGAAATCAGTGTTAAAATGCTGTTACTGCCTTATAAAACACCAAATTATTTTCCCCATCGATGAAAAGCTATTACTTGAACTCTCGTGGTTTTAAAATTATTCTCATGGCTGTCATTTTCTGACCTATAACTGTTACACAAAATCTCATTATATTCATGCAATCGACTTGCTCAATGGGCTTATGCTGCTTGAAGCTTGGTTTAATCTCCTAAGTTATTTATCAGTGGTTAAAGCTCTATTGTTCCATCCAGGTGAAAGCTGTTTTACAGAGAGTGTGGCACCTGTTCACTGTCATTAATGAAGCAAGAAGGAATACAGAGAGAGAACAGGCAAAACAGTGTAATTTCTGAGCTGAACGTGGGATAGCTGTAGGAGTGTCTACATGAAACCTTGCCTATTCTGTTATCCACTGGTATATTTTCTTGTGCATTTGAACATCAGAGAAGAAGCCAGAAACTTTGATAAGGTCAAGGGAGGAAAAACAAAATGGTCTGGAATTAACTGTCATAGTACATTAATGATGTTTAGCTTTGATACATTGATCAAGTGTAAGCCATTGAATGGAATAAACTCTTCAAGGACATTGACAAAATAGAACAGATAGAAGAGTCTTTGTTACTTGTATTTTTCATATATTGTCAGACTTTTTTTGCAGCAAACATTTCTTGTTTTATTTTGTTACAACTGTTTAAAAAAAGACATTGATTTTTTTGTTTTAATCTCGTGGGAAACAATGCTGTAGTTCATGAGAAGAGAAGTTAGGGAGAATTAAACTTAAATTGTGAGATGTATTTAAAAAAAAATATTTTAAAATTTTACCAAAAATTACAACACAGGCAGAAATAAATCTTCTTATAAGAAAAAAATAAAGCTGTAGCTGAAATCCAATTTTTTACACAGTGCATAAAAACAAACATGCAAGCAAAAAAAGCTTTGGTTGGAAAAAAACCGCAACTGACTAAATCAAATATTCAGACTTTATTTTGCCTATTGGTTATGCACTAAGTTCAGGGTAAATTGAAAGACAATATTTTTTTTTTCCTTTTAAGAAAGTAGAGGAATTCATAATTTCATTTATTTGCATAATCAAAAATTCTTGCATTGCATTTGGGTTAAAAAAATTCTGTGAAAAATTTCAGTGATTTTTTTAAGAGTGAAGGGGTGATTCCATCTGCTGCTCTCTAATGAAGCAGGTGACCAGTAAGATGTTTGTGGCACCAAAACCACAAGCATCTTTTAGGTTTATAAGTGAAACAATTGAATAATTTTATTCTGGTGTCCTCCTTAGCATGACAATGAGAACTATGGGAAAGTCATCTGTCATTTATGTGAGAACCAAATAACTTTTACTGCTATTATAATTGCTCTTTAAAAACAACCCCTTTAAGATTTTTTTTTTCTTGCTGAAGGACAAGAATGATGTCTGAATGATACTTTCTCTGAGATTCTTCCAAGGACTTCAATGACACTGATGAGACTTGTTTCCTGAATTACCGTTGTACTATTTAGAGAATGACTGCAGGATTTACCTTTCTTAATTTGTTATGGTCTCTCCAGTCTTCCAAAACTTTTGAAGATGATAGATTGAGACCTTGCAAATACATTGGCTGTACTTCTTGGAGTTAACCATGGGTGTCTTGCATGGATTGAAATCTCTCCAATAACCCCTGATTCAATTCTCATCCACATCTGGCCATCCCCCTCCTTGAATTCTTCATCTGCCCACAGATACCTGTGAGATCTTGTCTGAAAAATCTCAGGCAAGGAAGACACTGTATACCTCAATCTAGTCTGTATCCACAGCCACTAAATCACCATCCTCACTGAGCAATGGGCTTCCATTTTCCTTAAATGTTTGAAATTATGCAATGGTAGAAGGCCTTCTGGTTGCCCACATTGTCACTTGCAAGTTTAAATTCTAGCTGAATTTTGTCTTTCCTCATACCATCTCTTCATGACCTGCTTTTAAATTCCTCTTTTATACAGTGTCCCTGCTCCTACCACCTCTACAAAACTTCCTGTGTTGTAACTGAATCATGACATCCCTGTCTAGGCAAAGCTATGCAGGAGGAGTGACCTACACTGACTGTTTTATAGACTTATATTTCCCAAATGTGAAATACAATGAAGTCATACTATCTTAAAATCTTTTTCCCAGTGTCTTGCCTTTCTTTCTGCACTTTCAAGGACAATTAACTATATAACATGAATTAAATTCAAATTTCATGTCTTGGTTATCTGAAACTAAGAGAGTTATCATTGCCTGTTAAATTTTATAGTCCCTTTCTGTAGGAAATTACCCTAAATGAAATAGCAATTAAATGTATGGTAAAATGTTAGGATTAAAGTAGATTTTATAATGGCACACAGAATAGATACTTACCAACAGATTCTGCAGTCCCCAATGAAATAGAAACACAGGCTCACTGCAATACTTCTGGATATCTAAATCTGTATAGTTCTTGTCCTTCTAAAATAAGACAAAGAGCATTATCTACAGAAATTGCATTGTTGTAGTTGAAAGGTTGACAGGTATAGAACTAAATTTTCAAAGCAAATACTGTAATCCTATAAGTTTAATGTACATGTTATTAAGGACACATTTTCTACTGCTGATACTCTGCAGGACACTACATCATATGCTGAAAGTCCATTTCACTGCAGTATTTTTAACTGTATGAAAGTATTAATTTACAGTATGCAAGTTAATGAAAATTTTTGAAAGATCAGTATAGTATGTTTTAAAATTTAAACACCCCATGCAGTTTTGTAGTACCAATGCATAGAAAAAATGCGCAAAGAAAATCAAAATTCTGGCATGCCAAGGCAAATTTACTTACTGTATAGTTTGAGTGGAACAGCTTCAACTGTTTGCCAACATTTGCTAGCAAGCTGGTGTTTCTGGAATGCTGCTACCATGATGTATGGAAATCTCAAATATGTGCACCACCAAACAGTATCATATTGGTTTTTGATTCCAGGGTTGTTGTAGTGTCCTAAATCCCTTTTTTTTTTTTTTTTTCTATGTGTTGAGATAATTCTTGCCCATGTGATAGATATAAAAGAGAAAGAAAAAAAAAGAGAAAGAGAAAGGAGAAAGCAGTATAATTTAATGAGAAGAAAGAAAAGACATTTATTTTATGGAAACCTATTTTTATCTTTTTATACCAGGGAATGCTTTCTAAATCAGGTCATTCAATGTGTGGCTTTACGGCAAATACATATCCATATGACCTCTTAGAATCATAGCGTCCAGCTCCTGGCCCTGCACAGGACACCCCAAGAGTCACACCATGTGCCTGAGAGGATTGTCCAAGCATTTCTTGAACTCTCTTAGGCTTGGTGCTGTGACCACTTCCCTAGGGAGCCTGTTCCAGTGTCCAACCACACTCCAGGTGAAAAAATTTGTCCTAATATCCAATCTAAACCTTCCCTGAGAACACTTCAGGCCATTCCCTTGGGTCCTGTCACTGATTACCACAGAGACCAGTGTCTGCCCCTCCTCTTCCCCTCACGAGCAAATTGTAGACTGCAGTGAGGTCTCTCCTCAATCTCCTCCAGGTTGAAGAGACCAACTGACCTCAGCTCACCTTGTATGGGTTCCCCTCAAGACCCTTCACCATCTTGGTAGCCCTACTTTGGATGCTAAGACCTTGATGTCCTTCTACTGTGGCACCCAAAACTCGAAATGAGGCTGCATCCATGTACAGTGGGTCAACGTGAACTACAGCAACCATCCACGTGCCTCTCACTATATTCACATGACCAAATTCATACCATGGAAAACATGACACTTTGCTATAACTTAAGCAGCATCTGGCCACCAAAAAGCAGGGGCATGTCAAGCTACATATTAAGCAAATTGTAATATCTTAGTCACTTGAGGATCACCACAGAATTCAACTTAGATTAATATCTGATTCCTGCCTATGAAAAAAAATAACAAGAACACTCCCTCTTCATTAAATAAATTATTTTCTCAACTAAGCGTCTTATTTTGAGAAAAAAGGTTGCTAAATTTACCCCAAGGAAAGCTTCATAAATTTTAAAAGAAAAGACAAAATTCTATTTCCCCAACAGTGATCTCACTTGTTTTTTAAAGGGTAAAATAAAATGCAAAAAATAAGAGAAAACAAACTAGAGATGAAATTTGATCTGGATTCTTTTAGCTGTCTTTTTTTTTTTTTTTTCAATTACACTGTTACAGACTCAGGGGAATAGTATCAAAAGAAAAGTTTCAGACAACTGCCCCTGTAGCTGGGAATTTTATTTCTGTTTAAAAGTGATAACTCATGTTCATTTCTTAATTGCATCCTAATATTTTGCTAAAGAGCTAAGCACATTAGCTACTGAAACAGGACAGAATTACGTATTAAAATTCAGTTTAAATGCCTTTGTGATCCCTGATCTTCTGCTGTTTTTTAATTTCCCCTCAAGAATTGCTGGAGTACTTTTCTGTATAAATTAACCTTACTGCTGAGAGAAAATATGATAGCATCTTTATTCAAGAGGGCAAAGAACTGAATAGAAGAGGACTTGGACCTGGATACTACTGCTTAGGTTAGGTAGTATAGCTAAGGATTATTAGGGTCAGGAGACGGAGTTAGATCAGTATTTGTTCTACACCTCTAGTTGTATGATTGATATATGTATATATGAAGACACCACCTTACCAGGTTGTAACCACTGGCAGTGGTTTCCAAAACCATTGTATTCTTCATTTACACAACTAACTTTAACACAGAATTGCTCAAAATTTAGGCATAACTTTGAATATTTATTTACTAGTTTGATTCTGCCCAGATGCAGTAGATGGATGCCCATGGGGAACTATACATGCATGGATTTGGTTATGAACTTTTCACAAAATCATTTTGTGGACTTCCTATGATGCTTCTGAACCAGCTCTTAGCAAAAACTGGATGAAGCAAATTCTGAATACATTTGGGGTTTTTTCTCTCCATTTTTAATGGATACCCTATAACGGACTACAGAAATTTCTCTGGATCCACAATTTAAGGGTTTATCTTTATTAAAGTTCTACATGACCTCTCTTCTATTCCTAAAAGTCCACAAAAGCTGTATGTACGCACACTGTAGTACTTGATCCTAAAAGTTCAATGAAATATTTCCCAAGCGTGATATGAGGAAAGCGAAAATTTTAGAATGTGCTTTACTTTTCTGTTCTCCTAGTCTTTTTGTCTCAAAAATACAGCCTCCCCATGAAAATATTTCCTTAAAACAGAAATGCTAACACCTGACAACCTTTTTCTGTTTCAGAGTTCTGAGTAACACACTTTCAGCATGCCGTTATGTCCAGCACATCGTCCTTATTACATGAAAAAGAGCAGCAATAATCTGCCTGTTATTTTGGCAGTAAAAAGGCTTCTGACAGGCTCAAAAATGCTCTCTGCTCAGGAGAATACTACCTGCATGTCCTTGTCTCAAGTGATTTAGTTAACTTACTGAAGCATCCAACTTCTGAACCATTTGAATTTTTTTCATAACTAATGAGACCGGGTCACACACTCTAAACAAAATGCATGTGAACTTGTTCTGAGATAAGGTGAAGTTCAGACTGAATTGGAAAACTTTATAGTCAAATATTCATATAAAATTGCATTGCTGTTTTGAATTTCTTTTTCTTTCCATCTTCACTTTTGATCACTCTCTAAGTTTCAAAAATACTATGCTTTTATCAAAACCATTTTTTATGTTGTCATGAACATTTTCAACACATAAACCCACAGTTACACAAAATGACAGACAATTAGTTTTTAATCACCTTCAGTGGAAATGGCAATATAAAAAAAGTGCTTGTTTCTGTTCATCATTATACTGCTAGCAGAGAAAATGTCAAAACAAAAGTAATAGTTTGTGAAACACAGTTTTCCCATGCAAACAAACAGGATTTTGAAAGGATATAAATTGATAAAATATCAAGTGAGAAATGCAGTACTGGACAGAGTACTCCAGGTGGGGTTTCACAAGGGCAGAGTAGGGAGGGAAAATCATCCCCCTTGACCTGCTGGCCACCTTTCTTGTGCTTCAGCCTATTATGTGGTTGATTTTCTTGATCTCACTGTCCTTGCTAAGGATATTAAAGAGCATCAGGGCCAAGACAGAGCCCTGAGGGGCATCACTTGTCACCAGCCTCCACCTAGCCATAGAGCCATTGACCACAACCCTCTAGTTCCATCCATTGATCCATCTAGTTCACTAGCCAGTGAATAGTCCACCCTTCAGATCCATGTCTTTTTAATTTGAAAATAAGAATGCTGCATGGGACCATGTTAAAGGTCTTACTGAAGTTTAGGTAGATGACATGGGTCATCTTTTCTTGTCAACTAGTGTTATGGACTGTCACTCCATAACAGCGGGACACCACATTGAGCAGGCATGATTGTCCCTCAGTAAAGCTGTGTTGGAGGTCTTGAATCACCTCCTTGTCTTAAATGAGCCTTAACATTGCTTTCATGAGGACCTGCTCCATGACCTTACAGGCACAGAAGAGTCCTCTAGTTTGTAGTTCACAGGATTTTCCTTCATTCTCTTTGTAAAAATAGGAATGATATTTATTTTTTATCGGTATGCAGGGATATTGCCTGACCACCATGGTGTTTCAAATACAGTGGAAACAAAAAATGGCTTGGGAGACAAAATCAGCCATTTGCTTTAGGATGCATCTCATTAGACCCCTAAACTTGCGGCTATTCAGCTTCATTAAGTAGTCCTTAATTTGCTCTTTGCTTACAGTGAGAGGGACATCACTCCTCCAACACCTACCTAGAGGTTCAGAGACTTGAAAGATGAAATTATAAATTACATTTGAGCTTTTATTCTGTAGGAAAGTTTACAGAATATGACTAAGGACGCAAAAAAATTTAAATGAAATGCAGAAAAACTCTGGAAATGAAGTGATAAAAGTTGGAAAGTTAATAATTATTTGCTTTTAATAGTTTAATTTAAAGGTTAAATTCTACTGACTTTGCTCCTTTGAGGAATATAAGTCGTGGCTGCATGTTCTTTCTTCTTCAAATGTATGCTGCATTGCGCTGGCAAAAGCGGGAATCTCATTATCTTCTTATTTCAAGATTAAGTTAACAATAAGCAATGGAGTCCAAGAAGGTACCTGGAATGTTCTAGAATTGGTGTAATTCACATAAGAATTGGCGCAAGGACAGTTGAATATACACAACGGCTTTTGATAACCTTTTCTTTGTTTATCAATGCTTTATATTTTTCCACAACAAACATGTGTCATGTAAACTGGTTTGTCTGGTTTTTTTTGAAGGCAACTGTTTGAGATTTTTTTAAATTAATACAAGTCTACCCTTATTTTTTTAAAAAAGAAAATACCATAACTGAGATAAAAAATTTAAAAGTAACTAATAATATCTAAGTCTATTGAAACTTTTTTCTTTACCCTGAGAAGACAAATCTAATGCAGTAAAACCAATTTTTTTTTTTTTGCAACTGTGTTCAATAGCAAACTCATATTTCTGTGAACTGTGGAGCACATCTTGATTGTTTACATTTTTCATATAAATCCTGATTCTGTTGTACTCTCTGATTCTATTGTACTTGTAAGTCTTAATAGGGTTCTTTCTTTGAGATCTTAATTTCAAATAATTTTTTCTTGTTATGTATCAACAGATCTGTTTTAATTGTTTAGGTAATTAAATGAATTCAAAGACTTCAAATTTTCTATTCTTTGCGCACTTCACCAGACCTCATCTATTTGTAGGTAATTATAATTTATCAGTTGTTTCACTCTTTCTGCATTTGAAAACTAGTTTGGAACATGTTTTTGGGGATGCCAAATTTAACATTGAACTAATTTTGAAATATTATCATGCTGCATGATTTTATGAAACAAATAAATAGGCAAAGTAAGGCACTTTGTTAAAACTTCACAGAAAGTTTTTATTTTAGTGTGGTGAGCTTGTTAATGACTCCAAATATTTCTATTTCAGACATAGTCACATTTCATAGAAAGAGAAGCTAAACTGACAGGATAGAAATCATCTACAGGAGCTTCTGTTCTCCAACTGTCCCAATTATATTACTGATATTTTCTTGACAAATTGACAAAATAAGAGGTAAGTCTGACTGAATTAAAGCATTGCACATTTTTTCACCAAAATTTGCTGTACTGAGATCTATTCTGGCATGGGCTGGGGAAGTTCCTAGTGGAAGTACAACAGTGTGTTTACAATATCTCTCCAATTTCTGCAATTATCTCAGAAATATAACTGAACATAACAGTTAGTAGGTTCTTGAATACCTGCTGATGAAACACAGCTGTGTTATACTGATTAAATGCTGGATTGAGATAAAAATATTTTAATGAAATATATTACCGTAAAAAGTACATTCTGGACTATGAAGAGATTTACAAGGTTCTTACTGAGGAGACAGAAGGATGGAAGTACAGGTCACTGCTCTGTCAAGTTCAGGTTATTCTTTAGTCCTCAACAGTTGTACAAGTTTCTCTTAATCATCCTTATTTGAGATAATTCACTTTTTGACACTACTTTTATTGGTCCATAGGATAATACCTTAGTATTTCACCTGGGAAGTGTGGGGTATAGCATACAGTAACCTATGCTGTCTTATTCAGGTGGCTGCAGAGCAAGCAATCTTAACTGGGGACTCCCACATGCCCACTGAATGCCCTGAGTACCAGCTTGTTAGGTGGTTTAATGTGCATTCTGGGGCTGAGGGCTCTCTGACTCTAAGAAGAAGTGGCAGTCCATTATTTCACTGTAATAGAGTCTAGAAAAACATGGAAATTTAGAATGTTGTAACAGGAATGCTAAACACTATCTGTATTGTAGTATATATTTTGTAGATATTGTCTCTTTCATTATTGTGGTAGGCAAGAAATTGATTCAAGAGATGCAAGAAAAACAAATTCACACACAGGTTTCAGACTAAGTATGAGGGCTCACATCAGCACTTCTAGGAAATAACAAAGTTTTCACTTGTCAATGTGTGCAGCAACAGTGAAAAATCCATCTGGCAGAAGGTAACTGTGAAGTTAGTAGAAAATGGATTTCATAGTTTCTATGAAAATTTTAAACTCTTGTATGCTCCCTTCAGACTTTAAATAATTATCAGGAGGGAATAATTAAAGAAACTGTAACAATATTATATATTTGCATATATGGTTGTAGTGGTTTGACCCTGGCTATATGGCTACATGGCCTAACGAAGCCACTGTGCCATTCCCTTCTTCAGCTGGACAAGGGAGAGAAAATATAACTAAAGGCTTGTGGGTTGAGATGAGGACAGGGAGAGATCTCTCACCTGCTATTGTCGTGGGCAAAATGCAGGGAAATCAGTTTAATTTATTGTGAACCAAATCAGAATAGGGGCATGAGAACTAAAGACAGCGCTTGAAAATACCTTCTGCCTGCTGCTCCCTTCTTCCTGGTTAAATTTTAGCCTAAATTTTATTTCCCTCCTCTCTCCCACTGGCTCAGGGGGATGGGGAATGGGGATTTTGGTTAGTTCATCACTTCTTGTTTCTTCTCCTTCTTCCTCCTCAGAGGGAGGACTCCTCACATGTTACCCCTGTTCCAGCAGATTCCTCCCACAGGAGACAGTCCTCCATGAATTTCTATAATTTGAAGTTCATGTTCTCCTTCGCATGGTCTAGAGTTCTTCACAAAATGCTCCAAAGCGGGTACCTCCCATAGAGTGCAGTCCTTCAGGCACAGGCTGCTCCAGAGTGGCCTGGCATGGTCACAAATCCTGACAGTACACCTGCTCCAGTGTGGGATTGTCTCTTTATGGGTCCATACACCTGCCAGGAGCCTGCTCCAGCATGGAATTCCCAAAGTGTCACTCTCTTCCCGGGACAACCACCTACTCCAGCATAGAGTCCTCCTCCTCCACAGGCTGCATGTAAACATCTGTTCTGTTGTTGGCATCCATGGGCTGCAGGAAGACACTGTGTCACACCACAGTCTTCCCCATGGTCTTCAGGGGAACGTCTGCCTTGGTGCCTTGAGCACCTTCTGCTCTTCCTTCTTCAGCAGCCTTGGTGTCTGCAGGGCTGTTTTTCACATATTCTTTCTCCCTTCAGCTGCAATTACATAGCAGTGTTTTCCTCTTCTTAAATATGTTATCTCAGAGGTGCTACCATGTTGCTGATGACCTTGGCCTTGGCCAGCAGTGGGTCCATTTTGGAGCTGCAGAATCTTCTGGCAGTTTGTCACTGAAGCCAGCCCTGTAGATGCCACAGCCAGAACCTTGCCATTTAATCCCAACACAGTAGTCATCTGGAATAGTAACAACAGCATTTTACAATGTTTTAGGTGTTTCTGATATTCTTTTTAAATTTACATCACACTCACATTTTTACCCGATCTGAATATCCTTCCAGAAGTTACTGGTTCAGCACCCCTACTGAAAACTATTTCTAAGACATCTTGCCTCCTTGTATGTCATCATCTGATTGTTTCATCACATCCACTTTCAGATTATTCCATCTCTCTTCAAAACTGTTTATTCCTGTGCCTTGAAAATAAGTCATATTATTTTGACACCTGTATCACACCTGTGGCCCTACAGTTTCTCCTCTATGATGAAAATTTGCATGCAGTAACAAGTGAAAGGCACCAAGACCTCTTCTCTGCTCCTGGGTTTCATTTGTGACATGCAGTTTACTGATCTCTCATTTACTTTCATGAGCAGTAGAAAATCTGTAGATCTTCTCTGTATTCAAATACAAAGTCCACCATATGGAAACTCTTATAGAAAAGAGGAAGAAATCTTGTAGGAGTGGGTGGTGAGTTCACTTTCATGACTAACAGTGTGGGCATCTTTGTCTTACCCCTATCCACAGCACATAATTTTCTGCCTGAGTCTCATTTGGTGCACCAAGACAGAGCTGACCAATCATCCTATTACTATGATCAATGCTTTTTAAGTGATTCTGTTCAATTTATTTAACTAATAAACTTTGAATCAATTTAATTAGCTTCCCATTGTTTCAAGGCATTTAAGGCATGTGTCTGCCTTTAAGCAAATGATTAACTGCATTACATTCAGAGGATGACTAATCACACTTTTAAAAGGTTTAAATACGTCTTTGAGGATAACCTTAATTTTTACACTATGATAACAACTGTAAGTGAAGGCTTGAGATATCTATCATCAATCTTTTCTTCATGTTATCAAAGGAAACAAGATTGTTCTTAGATCCCACATCTACACTGAGTTCCTGTGACATGCAGCTGTTTAGAGTCTAGCATTTAATTCTTGGTCCCTGACACACTCCTACCAGTGTAGTTCTATAACCAGACAACTCATGGCTGACTGTAGTTTGTCTTAAAATTCCCTTTAAAATGCTAGCACCACTACAGAGGAAAATTTCAGTTAAATTTACCAAAAAGCTAATACAATTCCATGCCTGCCAATTAAGTACTTGTACCACATCAAACAGCATGCTACATTTCATCTTTCAGAGCAAGAAAAAACATGAAATAATTTAGCCATACACATAAAGACACAAAAAGGGAGCTGCAGTGACAGTACTATAAGTATTGGAGGGTAAGAATGTTGTTTTCTGGCTGTGGTGACAGGCAAATACTGTGATTTTATTTCTCTTACAGCTATCCAAGAATTCTGGTAACAGTACGTGTTCCAGGTGAATCAATTGGTGGAAGCAAAGTATGGAGACATGGAAAGAATATGGAGATGCTGCTTGCCACTGTAGGAAGAAAATTCATGTGGCTAAACTCAAGTTGAAGCTGACAAAATTGTGGGGAAAAATCAAGAGTTTTTTCAAATACAATAATGGCAATAAATAGGGTAAAAATAACATTTAATCCATTATAGGATGAGGACGGTCATCTCAAAAACAGGGACATTAACAAGGCAGAAGTATTTAACACATTTTTTGCCTCTGTCTTCCACAGCCAGATCCCTAAAGATCTATGGGGTCTGATGGTATTTGTCCAAGGATCCTCAAAGTGCTAGATGTTGTCAACACAAAACCTCTTTCGATAATTTTTCAGCAGTCTTGCTGCTTAAGAACAAAAGGTCCAGCTGAATGAAAGCTGGACAATGTTAACCTGATTTTCAAAAAGAACAAGAAGGGAAAACCTGGAAACCACAGGCCTGTCACTGAAGTCTCACTTCAGTGTCTGATAAATTTATGCAGAAGATTATTCTCTGAGGTATTGAAAAACATCTGAAAGACAATGGAATCATTGGTCACAGCTGGTACGGTGTGGGGAAAGAAGAAGGAAGGAGTTGTGCACTGACTCCCTTACACAGCAGAAAAGATTGTGGCAATCCATGTATTGAAATATCCAGTCTATTGTGAATGCAATATCCTTAACTACATATCAGGAAGTGGATATATTGGGACTCCTAATTATATTAATTATTCCATAGGAAAAAAAAAACAAACTTCAATATGTAAATACAAAATTTTGCACATTTTATGAGTTCCCATGCCCTTCTAAGCTTTTACTTCTAGTCACTTTGATTTCAGCAGAAACAGAATTGATACCTTCATGATTGGAGAACTTGGTCTTCCCACTCCCCATTTCTTTAATATGTGAATAATTAAAATAAGGTTACAACACCTCTGTCCTACCTCTTTCTAACTAAGTGTTGAGACAGGTGATATTAGAAGGCATTAGTTTATTGCCCATAGACATTTATTCCTTAAATCTCAATTTTCTTTATTTGTAAGTTGGTCATAATTATTTTTTTTCTACTGAGAAAATCTGGCCCACAAAGTCTTCCAGAGAGAAGTTAATAATCCATTCACTTAACAGAAACTCAGGAAAAGCTGAGTGAGGTAAAAAGTCTGCCTGTGTTTATATAGAACTAAAATACACACACAAGCACAAGCACTAATGCACACAGTATAAATAACAAGTCTGTTCTGATCTAAAGTGTCAGAATGACAACCTCTTTAAATTCCTTTAAATGCTTCATAGGAGCAGAACCTGCCCATTTAGATATTCAGTGGCATGAAAAGTGCTAGCTGTTGGACAGATGAATAAGATTCATGTTGACAGCTGCTTATAGCTCTTTTGGCTGCTATTTATAAAGCGGGGAAGTGGGGATACAAATCTGTCTATGTCAGCCTGGATGTTTTGATTTCACTATTGCAGGTGATAGCAGTAACCTATTGCATGTGGTAGATGCTCTATAAATTAAGCACAGTGTCATCACCAAGGGGTACATACTCTGTTATTAGTGCAGACTGGTTGAAGCTGTTCTGAGGAACGTGGTTCACAGCCATTAGTGTTTTCTACCGTGGTTTTTGGTTAGATCCTGACAGTTACACTGGAACTGTCACGTTCCAGTCCATCTCCCACAGTTTCTTACATCAGCTTGGAAAGCATGTGTCAAAGAATATATCTGAAATATGCTAATTTCTTGTGGCCTCTTGATTTCAGTATTTGCACAAAATATCCTGATAGATCTTTGTTTTTAGAAAAGTGAAATTCAGTGATGAAAATGATGTAATGATTTCTTCGTACAAAGAACTTTTTCCCACAGTAGTATTTACTGAGTATTTGATATCTTGTATTTACCAACGTCTTTCCTTCTCTTATCTGTTTTTAAAATGTGCCAGAAAATATTGTTTCTGAAACTAACTGTATGTTAATATTCTATGCCAAGACATTTTCACTAACACTCAGTCTAAATTTCTATTATTACTATTCCTATTATTATTATTACTGATATTATATTACTCTTTGAAATTATGTTTTGTTTTACCATAAATAGCATGCCCTCCCACATATTTGCAACCTTCTGACATTTATAACCCTAGAGAATATAGAGAATACAGCACAGAGAGCATCTGTTTTCACTAACGAATTGGGTAATTTGCAATAGGCATATTTTCCACTTGTGCAGGATGAAATACCTTCCTTTTCCTGTGCTCATAGATGTATAAAATCTGAATGTACCAGCAACAAATATTGTCAATATACAGGGCTGCCATGAGTTCAGAAACTGTTATGGGAAAACATTTGTATTTCTAAATGAGAAATAGCCATTAAATTCTGTTCTCTGTCAGGTATATGCAAGTACTTCAAATTTTTTTTTTAGTATTTTCTTTTTCTCTTACTCTTTTTGTGTATTTTGCACAAAATCCATAACCACAGGATATCAGTGCTTTGAGTTTTGATATCTAACCATTATTCACCAAAGGTGTGAATGGACTTACTACCTGAACAATTTTCTTCACCAAGTCCTCACGTGGACTTGGATTTCATATTGGCTAGTAGTGTACTGAACTGCTGAACTGAAATAAAACCTCATATCCAAATAAGAGGACTCATTAGCCCAAACAAACAAAACTAAGAATAGTCTGGGAAAAAAGCAATAAATGTGTAATCACAACAAGAAATAGGTTGACCATGTTTTATGAAGTCCTTCAGATTTGCCCTGGATCTAAGGTGAATTCCTATAATGCCTTTATCTAAATCATCTACCTGAAGTCATTTGTTCTGGCTTTCAACAGAGAAATTTCCTGTTCAGTGCAGTCAGTGTTCAGTGTTAGAATTTGGCAGAAACCTGTCTTGCTCAGCAATATTTATTAGTGATAGGAAATTCTAAAACAAGTGAGGGAAATAATTATGTGTAATTTCATGCAAATGTGACCATTTGGAAGAGAAAAATGCTCCTCAAAATTAGAAAAAAAAATATAGGCATGTGGATTTTTTTTTTTTTTTTTTAATATTTTCCAAGTGTCTTTGCAGTGCAGGTTAGAAAACTGATCTTAAAGACATATATAGCATGGTTTATAGTAATGGCCCTAAACAGTCAGCCTGGGACTGATTAAAAGACCTAAGTATGTGGAGCTGCCTGACACTATCTTCACTCTGGTATTGTGCCAAGAAAATGCATTTCTACTGCTTTTGAACTCAAATTGCACAGGGCTATCTGGGCTCATTATGCCATCTGATAAGCTCCTTGCTCTCCATACCTTCATTTCACAGGGTAATCAAAGCTTTGAAACCAAAAGGCCAATTTGCACAGAAAATGGTGTTTGAATGGCCATGAGGAACATTGACTTGTACTATCCCTTTCCTGAGTAAAAACTGTATAGTAATTATAAAGCTTCAGTTGTGTGCAAACAGATTCTAGCCTAATAGGGTAACACACAAAGCCACAGGCTGGTGCCTTCACGTATTACATGACCCTTCATTGCTTGGCTGCCACATTTCCAGACACCAGACCTTGTGGGTGGCAGCAGCCATGTACCACCCAGCTGGTGACATGGGAGGGATGCCCTGGTGTCACAGGGCAGCTGTCACCAACGTCACATATGTCTCTCTGGCAAACTTCAGGCCATGCAGGCACCTCCATGTCAGGCCTGCTGTCTCTACATTGTAAGAGGCCCATGGAAGTACAAAACTAAAATTCTTGCAAATGCTCAATGCTTAATCCTAGTACTTCCAGTTGGTTCATTGCTCCCAATATAAATACTCCCCTGAGGGGTCTACATAATGCATGGGTATATTCTTACTTTGGCTTCTATTGCTTTAGCCCCACAAGATTAGAACTACTTTACTTAGAGTAAACCTGGGAGAAACCATGATAATAATTTCAATTATCTGTGTAGAAATTTGATGTTCATTATCTAGTTATTCATGATCCCTCTCCAGCTATCAGTGAACACCCATTCATTGAGCATATTTAATGCAATCCTACAAATTGTCTAAATTATAAGACTTTTCCTTTGACTCCAGATAGAGTTCTGCTTAGATCAAATCCCAACAGTTAGCTGGTAATTAGGACAGTAAAAATAAGTGATTTAAACTTTCCTCTTGTATATTTTTTGTTGGGAGCAATTAGAATGGTAACTCTCCACATGCTGGAATTTCAGAATAAAGGAAGATATAATTTAGAATAATAAAAAACTATTTTGTGAACACTCTAATTTGACTTCATGACAAGAACAAGGCAATTAATTAAATCTGAAGAGTTGCTGAAGACAAGTTAAGAAAGCAACAAGTTAAATAAAATCCAGTGACATGGAATTTGTTTACACAGAATTTTAGTTCTATGGGGAGAGAAGAATAAAGAAGATTTCATGCAATTTCTTTTAAAGTATGCCAATTACTTACAGTGGCTCTTCCCCTCATCCCCTCTGTCAAGCTGTACAGTTTTTTTTAATTGTTACTGTTGTATAGGTTTATAGAATAATTTAGACTGGAAAAGAGTTTCTGGGATCATATGGACAAAACATTTCTGCTTAGGCAAGCAGAGCCCGGCCTGTATTGCCACATGGGATTATTCAGCCTCTGGTGCAGAACTTCACTTTTTTCACCACTAAGGTTCATCTAATTTTTCCAGCTTGATATGAACTGCTTGGTCTCTTTGTTTGTTTTGTTTTGATGGTTTTGTTTTGGTTGGTTGGTTGGTTTGGTTGGGGGTTTGTTTGTTTTGCTTGGTTGGCTGGTTGGTTTGGGGTTTTTTGTTTTTTTCTTTTCCCAGTTGCATTCAATCTTTATCCAACAGTCCTCATTTCTGAGAAATCATGAACATCAAAACCCTGACTTCAATATCAGCCATGCAAGTATATGTTGACCTGCCAAGATGACTATCTACCTTTGACTGAAGAAGTATCTTTTTTCTCTATAAAATATATTGAAAACCACACCTATTACAAATTTCTGCTAAAGAAAAAAATTTCCTTTAATAATTTCTTGGTATAAATTAGTGTTTCTTGAGTGCTTTTTAATTGAGAAGGTTTTTACATTTTGTTATGGTCTGTGAAGCACCATGTTACTTACCATCTCTAAAGAAAAAGTGATGATAACTTTCTTAGCATTAATAAAAGATTATGGTGGTAAAAAAATTATAACTAGACAGATATTATTAGAAGTCTTTTCAATGAGCAATATCAATACTGAATCCACAAATGTTTGGACTTGCATCTTTTGCACAAGTTTATAATAAAGTTTATGAATTTTGAGTAGGTTTTCAGCTGGACATGAAATATATACCTAGCAATTCTTAAGCTCCAACTAATAGCTATATTTTGGCAAAATGTTAGTTGCTAAGAATATGGAAATGTGGCTTTACAACTGGTTTTGCAATTGCCTTGGGTTTGTGCAGATCAAAGAACATGTATGCGATTAATATCTACACAGTCTTTTTATTGTAAGATTATGTGACTGAATTTTATCAGTGCTACTGACTACCACAATGAACATTAGATAAACCCCCAAACCCATAGATGATGACTGAGTTGCAGGGGTAAGTATTTTAATTATCATGGTTTATTTTCTCAGTAACAGCGTGACATTAACCAAGTCTGTGTGAAGGTTTTTTGTAGAGTTTTTCCTGTTTGCTAATTATTGGCACGGGGACTGACAGTTTAATAATGTCTGTCTAAATAAATGCATCTTTGAATAACATTTTGGAAAAATGGAAGGGTTATGTTTCCTAGATGTACATCACAATTTTCTTAATAACAATCTAATAGGCCTGGAAATGTCAATTATCATGTAGATGTTCTTTTGTCATAATAGCTACTCGTGTTATCATGTGTTACATTGTGATTGATTAAGCTTGAGAGACTGTCTTGTATTAGTATAAAGGGAAGTTTTCAACTCCTTGTCATTCACTTGTCTTCAGTTATAACTCTTTTTTTCCAGTCTTGACTTGGAGACACCATTTTAGGAAAAATAATTGTTCTCACTCTCATTATTCAGTATACTCCGAGAATAATAAATACTATTTATGCCGATAGCTCATGCCTTTGGTGGATAATTAATCCAATTTATTTTAAAAAATAAACTTCTGCCAGGCACTTGTAGTTATTATTTCATTATTCACACAATGAAAATTATATCAACTCAGTATATATCTATCAAACTATGCAAAACAAGTTCTGCCTTAAAAAACTTCAAGCTCTGTCTCTTTTTTACCTGTGAACACTATTGGACGTATGAAAACAACTTATAAATTAGCTCTGTGGAATGAACTGTGGAGTTCAAGCCTGCCAGAGACACTTCCTCAGCAAAGACACTGTTTAATAAATAACTGTGGATTTGTTACAAA
>VZSJ01000454.1:619086-749692 GCA_013398405.1 Pheucticus melanocephalus | reverse complement strand
TATCTATCTATCTATCTATCTATCTATCTATCTATCTATCTATCTATCTATCATCTGTCTATCCATCTATGTTTCCCTGGAGTTCTACTTTGAGCTCTTAAGGAGAAATGTAAATGTACTACTGTGTCAGGATGTCTACCTTCTCCTCTCTACAACAGACCGCTGTGTATAAAGAGAAAACCTGGGCTGAAAGGTCCAGTGAGGGGTTATCTCTGGCCCCAAAAGGGCTCAGACTTCAGGTAAGAATCAACATCTTAGTCTGGAGAGAAAATGTGGGAAGAGATAAAGGAAATACTGTTGATGAAGAGACACTGTTTTACAGACTATAGAAGAACACACGAGTTATCACAGAAGCCTTCTACGCACAAAACCTGAAAGTGTGGGAGACTTCTCCCCAGAATCTGGACACAGGTTTTGTGGTTACTTCCATGGGGATTGAGGGAAAGGATTTCGATGTGTGCTCCATCAACAACTGGATGGTAAGATACATTGAGTCCTAACTTTTATTATTTCTTTTCTAGCTGTAACAGTAACAGGTACCTTTCACCTCATGCTGTATATATCTACTGGTAGCTTCTCTTTTTGTCTTTATTCTTGTGTAGTATTTGTTTTAAGTCTTATATCTGTTAGTTTTCTGTCTATTGAATAAATAATTCATTCTATAATAGACCAAATCAGCCATTATTAAAGAACTTCCAAATGAGAGTGGGTTTTGGGGTGCTGGCCACCTCCACAAAGCTACTGCCTGCTGCCAGAGGCCTGGGCAAAAGGCAAGGACTTATCTAGACTCCCACATCCATTTGTAACATGTATAAGCACTTTTTTCCCCTGTTTTTTCTTTCTTTTTTTTTTTCAGATTCAGTCCCAACATTCTGGTCTGTTTACATCTGCTCTCCAGTCTTTCATAGAATTTCCATATGCGAGGGCATAGAAATTGCATTTACAACCACCCAGAATTCTCCCTCTACCACTCCACAAATTAAATAAATCAGGGAATAGTTTTTTTCAGCAGCACAAGTTGTGTATTGACCTTAATGGTACCTGGGATTCTGGCATGGTACAGGTCAGGGAGACCATGTAGATGCTGTTGTTGTATCAAGCTGGTAGACAGGATGAGGAACTGCTGTGGCAGCGGTGAGGAGGGTAAAGATAGTAAGAAAACAGCCTGGCTTGATGCTTTCCTGGTGCTTTCTTTTGTCTTGGCACAGATGTAACCTGGGTTATTGTGACATGTGTAAAAAACCACATCATCCCAAAGTGTAACATCTTAGGGGTGTATCTATTGACCTTACCTACACTAAGCAAAGCTATTTAAATATTGGTCAGACTCCGTAGGGAAAAAAAAAAACAGAAATGTTCTTTGATATCAGAAATTTAAAGGAGTTTGGATTCCTGGATTTTTCCAAGGAAGAGCCAAAAAATTATTTACCAAATGTAAATCATTATTATTCAATGTTACATTATCTTCATTACTAGCTGGCTACAGTGTCTTTCTCCCACTAAAGAAACATTATTAAACACAAATAAAGAACTCAAATAGTAAAAAAAATCAAACAAAAAAAAAAAAAAAAGAAGCTTGTTTAGCTTGCTTTAGTGCTTGCTACAAACTCTATGGATTTAGCAGTTCTTCCTTTATGTTGACCAGACAATATCTTTTTGGATGTAGCCTCTTGTTGGGATGGACTGTCTGGACAGAAGACCAGCAATACTTTGTGTTCAGCCTGTCTTCTGAGACAGACGTGTTACTGTGCTTTAAGGCTGATGGAAGAAGGGCTTCTGCAGCTAAAACAAAGCCATGTTTTCTCCTGCCTACATTCAAATCTCAAAACAAAATGAGAAAAACATATAAAGAAAAAATGATTCATATTTCTAAATTTGAAGTATTTAACATTAATGTGTTCATCTGCTCATCTGCTCCAAATAAAAAGCAGTGCCTGACTAAAAAACAACAGCAAAAAGCCCTCAGTGTTTGAGCATGTGATAAACAGTAGTCAATAATCAGAAAATGGCTGCAGTAAAACTAAATTAAGTGATAATGAGATTTCAGCTTTAATATGTATTTGAGGACCAATTGTCCTGTATTAAGAAAATCATTGCCACACCACAGGTGAGTGAATAGAGGTTAGCCAGAAATTGACAAAACACTTGTATGAAAATGGAGATAAAACATTAGGGTCACTTAGCCAAGGAAATAGGTGCATAAAAAAGAAAAATATTCAAAAATACGTGAAGCTTAGGGCAGACAAAGCTTGTTCTCATTTGTAATAATATAAGAGCAATGGGACCACATGGTAGGCCTGAAAAGCAAAGAGGAAATTAATAAAAAATACTATTTAAAAATATGCAGAATCTGTTGCCAAAGAAAGGGATCAGAACAAAGAAATGGGACTGGATATATGGAGAAATAGTAGGAGACTGTCTACTGAGTTAATTGCAATACAGGTGGCACTAACTGATGGGGATTGCTAAATTTTCTTATTTAAATCTCCTGTCTCCTGTTAATTTTCAGGCTTAAATCTCCTGCTTAACACTGGATTGAAACTAAAAGCAGGAAGAGACTATCTCATGCTGTCTGCTAATGGCTTTGTAACCTTCCTCTAAAGCATCTTTAGCTAGCCCTCATTGGTACAAGAAATTAGATCTGAATTTGAAATCTGATCAATTTTTCTGATCTTGTAATCCTGCCTTATGTTTTTTCACTCTCAGCTAAGATATTTAAAACTATCAGAGGATCTGTCTCTCAGAAGCAAAAAGTTAAGGAACAAAAGACTAAACAGCCCATGCACAAACTTTCCAAATATGATTGATTCTTTTGTAAGTCAACTAAAAGTCTTATGAGTTTGCTTTTCATTGCAGAAAAAAAGATGGAATTTGAAGATTCTATTCTATAAAACCCTCTGAAGAGCATCAGAGTTCTGTGCAATAATCTATAACTGTATTTTCATTGTAGATATCTTTTATTTTATAATAGCATTTTATATTCTCTTGAGTCATGAATCAAGCACCATAGGCAAGATTCATCTGCTGAAGATGAAAAGAAGCAGACAACATCCCCCTGGAGTCCCTAGTTGATATTCGGCTTCAAACATAGAAATTGAATAGTTAACTTTCCAGAATGAAAACAACTTATTTAGCACCATTATGAACAATTATTCTCCTTTTTAAAGTAAAACTGTCAAACCAGTTTTTGAGAGTTCTTGTGGGATGCAGTTTTATAAATGTGCATGTGCGCATGTGTATTTTGTATTACTTTTTGTCTAGAAGCAGGACATTTTCAGTGAAGTATTTATGTTGTTTTAAATAATGTTTTTACTTCCTCCTCCTTATTTCATCAAATGCAGTTTTGATTAATATATTCAAAATTAGAGGCTTCACAAATCACTATCAGATGAAGCATCAGTCAGATTTATTGTAATTTCTAACTCTTGGTCAAAGAAATTAATGCTTCCGCTAATAGTTCAATGAACAGGCCTATCACCCCACAAGCACAGTTATTGGAGGTGCCTTGGGACTTCCAGTTCTCAAACCAGCTGGAAAAAGGGCTATCATACAGAAAATAGTCTGAGACTCTGGGAAAAGATAGATAGAGTGCACTGTGTCTGTGTGCTCCCCTAGCAGCTGCTCACAGAGTGCTAATGCAATCTCGGAGGAGCCTGCCTGCCATTTCACTTGTAGGGTGACTGCAACTAGTGCAGATGCTCCCTGTGAGATAAATGCAGAGGAAGAGGAGGGTACAAAATAAGTTAACCCTTCAGTGATATGGATGGAAAAAGTGTAGAAGCAGACATAGAAAATGCAGAAGCAGAAAAATACAGTAGGCCTACAAATGAACTAGTTGGTGTAGGAAAACAGCTTCTCTAAAATGTGTGTGCTGAATGATGATGTGTGAAACATGACATGTTTTCAGTGCTTATTTATTCAGAGATACAAATTTTTCTGGATGTTTACTTGCATGGGGGCTGGCAAGCCTTGTTTCAGTGTGACAAGAAACCACCGCAATCTGAAGAATTAATTTCAGTATTCCCAAATTATTCAGGTATAGAATAAAAATCAATCTGGGGAAAAAAAATATTTGCAAGCTTAAAAGATGCTTTTGACTTTATATCCTTTTCTGTAGAAATGATTATTGTCTCTCCTATATGCTATGTACTTCAAAAGATCACGGCCTCAGTCAAGTGCTTAATTAACAGATTTATTTCTATGGTAAGCAAGCTTTCAAAGTCTGTCATTACCTACTATGGAGAGATCTTCAGATTAAAAAAATGAAAAAAGAAACACTCTTATAAATAATTCCATGTAGTTTGAAGAGCTCTCTCTTTGATTGATAATAATGACCTTGCTGGAACAAAAAGCTTGGACTACTGTCTGGAGCATGTTTTGTTCTTCATCCAGGACTCGAGCGTAAGGTACCAAAAATCAATTAGTAGAAAAAGTTGCTTGCATTTTCTAGGCAAGGATTGTGTTATTTACACATTTCAACATTTTGTGGGAAATCTTAGTTTTGGCAGTTCCCCTGCCTCCAAGATAATTCTAAAATGTCCTATTAAAAATATATCATGGTGATGCTTCTGAAGGCCAGTAATCATTTGAAGAGTTTACTTCACAGCACTGCTGTTTATCTGCTGTAGAAACAAACCTCAGTACATGCAGTCTGCAAAACTCTTCTCAGTATTGCAGAGCGTGCTGACCACAATTGTTTGCTTTTCCATCAAAGGAAAGGTGTCACCACTATCTCTTTAAGAACCTAAAACCCGTTGTAAGTACCTGTCAAGGAGTAACAAATAAGCACAAATCCCAAATCAAGATAATTCCTTCAGCAGAGAAGTTTAGATAAAAGACTGGGAAGGGAAATTCTGAATTAAGCATCATTTTGAAGTATCCCTTTCATTCTAGTTCTTACCTGTGGGATCCTTTGCATTTAACTTTTCTAATTGATTTTTTCTTCTCCCTGCCCATAATAGCTGACATTCATCATCTGTAATCCAGAATCAATGCTTAAACACTTGTTTCTTCACGCTCAGGTGTGCTGGAGAGATTTCAACTGCAGACTTACACAAATCTCTTGGAAATATTTAAAAGCAGTAACTACCCTGTAAGTGTTGGTCAGCCAATTTTGATGAAGTGATATTACTAAAATTTCATGCTCTGTTACCCTGATACACTGGGAATTAAAAAAAAAAAAGGAAGAAATTTATATGCATTTTTTTAATTAATTCTTTTTACCACCTAATAATTTAAAGGATAGAACAGCTTGATCATAGGATCATAGTAAGTATATTGATCAACAATTGCTGGTACTCTTAAATGGGTAGGAAATGCTTTTGACAGATGATGCAAACCTCTTTCCCCCAAAAATAAAACCTATTACTGAAAGAAAAAAAATTTAAAGGTCATTTTGTTACCACTCTCTCTTATGCACCAGATGTCACAGTATATGCAGAGCAAGTTATTGCTCCTTTCCTCTAGGATGTGGAAGAGACATTTTAAGGTCATGGTAGCAAAAAACAGCAGGTAGACTTGTTCACAGCTGTACATCAGGCTGGAGAAGTTTTGCTCTTCCATCACAGAGATCCCCAGTGAACAGCCCTTCATTAAGGACAGTTCGGATTTTCCTGTGTAACAATTGCTTTGAGATCAATGAGTTGGACCAGGCCCTACAAGCATGGGTGGCTGCAATTAAGGAGTAGGTAATTTCTGGACACAGAAGATCTAAAGCCACAGACTCCCACTTTAATACAAACAACTGAATTAAAAATCTGATTTGTGTCTAAGATACTCAGAGTAAGTCAATGAAAAAAAAAAGTATTACCATATGTATCATTATTACATTTATTTTAATTACAGAATGCATGTAACATGTGTGTTGCAAAATAAAAGCCCATAAGAGTCTAGATGCTTCAAATCAATCAAGTGTTTTCAAAATAGTGCCGCTGGATTCTTGGCTGACATAAATTATCATCCCTTCACTGAAGTCAACAGCTTTATGCTTACTTAAACCTGTTGGGGATTTGGTCCTTTGCCAGATTAATACAAATCACTTAAAAGATTAATTTTGGTTTAAAAGTGTCAAATGTAATTTTTGGTTCAAGAAGATAGTCATGAGTCTGACAAGTTTTGACAATAAAAGTTAATTACAAGCAACACATGAGGAAACAGAAGCATGAACATCTGATTTCTGCAGACTCTAGAGGCTGTGCAGTTGTAAATGAAGCACAGTGAGAAATCACTCAGCCAAAATGCATAAGAGAATATCTCAATTATGAAACTAACAACAAAATCATGTCTATACAGTTTAGTTATCAAAACAAATTAAGAGATTTAACTAAGGCACAACTGACTACTGTCTTTTAACCTGCACTAGATTGAAAAAAACATGATCTTCTCTGTACTGGTCCACTGAAATATTTGTAGTTACGTTCCTTGGGAACTTGAACATAAAAATGCTTTTTGTTGATGCAGATGTTTTGGTCTCATGGAAGTTAGCAATGGATAATTACTAGCTTTTGTTAAAGGAGAACACAGGTGGCCCTATTTTCCATTCCCTACTATTCCACTGAGCTGAAACAATAGGTATCTAACCTGACAGCTAACACTTTTGAAGAAAATGCCTTAGTTTTACTTTTATAAATTAAATGTGTATGTATGTGTATGTGTGCATGTACATGCATTTGGATATCTGTGTTATCTACAGAAGTCATGGTTTCATGGCACTGCCTGTCAAGGGCAGCCCTAAGGTGATTAAAAATGCAGATTCACCTTTTTGGGTTCTGTTTCCACAAATTTTAATAAAAACTAGTTATATACCACAGTAATGCAATCTAAAATGCCTTTACCTCAGCCAAAAAAAAAATGTCATTATGTCACTGCTGCTTAGGGCAAAATCAGCAAAGATAACCCTAAAAATTACCTTAGTACTTATTTTATTAGACCACAAAGCTGAGTCAGGGGAAGTTTAGGTTGGATATCAGGAAAAATCTTTTCACCCAGAGAGTGGTTGGGCCCTAGGACAGGTTCCCTAAGGAACTGGTCTCAGCACCAAGCCTGCAGAGCTCAAGAAGCATTTGGGCAATGCTCTCAGGCATATGTCATGACTCTTAGAGTGACCTGCACACAGCTGGGAGTTGGACCCAGCAATCCTGATGGGTCTCTTCCAACTCAGCATATTCCATGACTCTGTGAGGTCCCAGGGCCCTGAGGACTTCAACAAGGCTCCATCAACCCGAGCAGCCTCAGGTGGGGTTTTCCAACAGTGGCTTCCAGCCCATAGGCCCAGGGGTTTAAACAGTCTGATCCTTGTGGCTGGCAGCCCTGCCTCCAGCAGAACTGGATTCATGGCTGGTTGTCCCAGGATGACCCTGGACCTGACTATACCTCACCTCATATGGTGCTCCCCAAGCCAGTGCTGTTCCCGACCTGGCTCTGGCCAGGTTTCCTGGCCTGTTCCCTCTTTGATGAGGCAAAGCCCTGCCTGGGCTGTGGCCACAGCCTGGCTTCCATTGTGGAGCAGCCCCCTGCACCCTGACAGGAAGAAAAATGGAATGAAGGACATGCAGTAAGTGCTCTGCACAACACCCCCTCTGTGTCAAAGGAAATACAAAGTTTTATGCATACCTTTTAGCAGATCTTTAGGGACATTTTTCAAATACTCATGCAAGATAGCCTGGATCTGAGGTCTGGACAAAGATCCAAAAACTAATGATTATATTTTCCAGTCTGGAAATGATATCTCTCGGAATACCAGGTTAGAAAGACCAGAACAATATTCATGTTTCAAACAGCACTAATTCTTAATGATTACACCATAATTCTGGCTCTTAAAAATTTCTTTTTGTCAGTTTTCTAAATAGTAGGTGTTTGGAATGGTGTCCTTACATATGTCCAGCAGCTGATAAAATGTGATTCATAATTACAACGACATTGCACCTGCTTCATCAGAACAGCAGCTAGAATAGAGGTTTCTGCCTGTGATTCAAGAGTTATCACTTCTATCCCAAGGCATAAAGTTATCTTCCTCAGCCCTTATCATTTTATGGTAACTGCAGATGATTCACCATTTATGACAATGATATGTTTACCTATCAAATTTATCAGATTTTTAAATGTAAACAACTCTGTCATTCTCTTTGCCATCCTATTTCTTTTGCACCTTACTTACTCAAAAAAAGAGTTATTTTCTGTTCTTTCTTTAAATAGAAAATCTCATGCTGAATTGTGAACAAATTACTGAATTACTTCACAGTTTTGTGGAATTTTGTGGAATTTTCTGTTGTTTTCTTTCTACACATGCTGAAAACGAAAACCTACAGCAGAATATGGTGTTTGTATTAGAAGCATGCTCTAGGCCCGTTATTTCTTCATTTATGCTCCCATCCTTGACATTAATTAGGTGTTTAAAAGGTCTTAAGTAGAGGATAGATATCAAGCATCCAATAACTTTTCATTGTGCTAAAGCACAGTATTTGATTTCAGAACATGTGTATATACATATATATATATATATATATATATATATATGTATATGTATATATAAATATAAAAGATGATTACATGTCATGTACTCATATGCCAAAAACATGGTGGTCAAAACCTTTTGGTTGCAAAATACAAAAAATTATGTACTACTTGTATTAATGTTAATAAAAACATTGTTAATGCATAAAGCTAGTAGGTGTCTCGTTCTTTCCATGGAGTGGTCACCAGAGTGGGATAATTGGGACAATAGATAGTACTCCAATTCACCCAAGGAACTCTCTAACTTTCTCTAAGGAATTATTTCACAACCTATAAAAATTTTGAATTTTAAATTTAATTTTTCATCTACACACTTGATTATTCAGTCTATAAAATTCTGGCTGAGTAAGGAAGAGTAGTGGAAAGAGCAATATTTTTTGAAGTTTAAAATCCCCAAAAAGGATCTCAGATGTATCTCACCAAATATTATTAAGTTATTCGTAAGCATTCACGATGTGATAGACTAATTTCACATCTAAAAAAGAATAAAGATCTTAAATGGAATACCAGGATGGAAAAAAGGTACCTCCTGTAATTCATCCACAGCTTCACTGAGTAATATCTCATAAAATGAGAAAAAAGAACAAAATAACCTAGAAAAGATTGATAGCTATAGATGAAGCCATATTCACTGAGTTACAGCGGCTACATAAGTTATAAATGGCAGAGCTATGAATGAATGAAGCAGTTATTGTAACTATAAAAACTCCGCTACCATTGCAAGACACTCATTTTGTTTATTCGCTATGTATAAAGTGTAATTTTAAGGAGAGTTTTACTGTCTACCATTATTCAATGGCATTAAAAAAGGAACTATCTGTGAATAGAAGTGTGTCATGAATGCTCATTAGCTCATAAGTGCATTCCTGGAATGATGCACCTAGAATGGATTAAATAAATGTTTTTCTTCATCTGTTTATTCTGAAATACGGAGAGTAGGTAAGAAAATTCTGTTGTGATACTGCACCTTTTTTGTAATCCATTCCTTAAATATTAGATACAATCAAGAAAAAAAAAAGACTAACCTATGAAGAAGATCCACCTTTTATAAAAAGTAAAATGTTTCTCTTACAATTTATGTTTTTATTGAAGAATAAAGGTATCACTCATACTGTCTCCCAGGCTTTTAAAAATTTTCTCCTCCTATGTAATGTAAACTGTGTGAAAGAAGTGTGGGAGAACAATATCCAAGCTGGTTCAGGCATGTCTCAGCAGTGGCACAGGGAATGCCACACAGCATTCACTGACATCCTGGGAATACATCAGGTTACCTCTCTGCAGAACACCACCAGGCATCCAATGATGAGATTACTTACATGCAGTAGTGTATACACCTTTTGAACCTTCTTTCTTTGTTGTAGGATTCTTTCAACTTCTCCTTCACTGTGCAGGGGAAAAAAGGGATTGATTCTGACAAATAGCTGATTGATGCTGCTATCACTAGGATGCTGACAGGGAACTTCAGATGTGAAGTTTAACTGACCAATAACTTTGTCTATGAAATCTAATGTTTTAGTCTATTTTTTTTTTTTTAGTTTTTTGCTGGAACAAGGAGTAGTTTTTCTGGTGAATAACATTTTTTATTTACCATTTTTTAAATTTTTATGACAGAAGAAATAAATTAAATACTGAATATACAAACTTCTTGCAACCTGAATACTTTTCAAGTTGGAGAGAAAAATATGTACTTGGTACTAGAGCTGGGCCTTAAGAGTTCAAAGCCAATGCCCTATTCACTGAATCTCTCAGCCTTTTAACATGCTTCTTCATATTGCATGCATATGCTTGATTGACTGCACAGCCACAGAGCTTTAAATGCCTGACTAAAATGGGATCCTCAGAGGGAGGGCACAGCACCGAGGGTTTTATTGTCTGGGTACTCATATTCACTGTTCTAGTCAGATTGGGAATACTTTATTTCATCAGATCGTTCAATATTTCATAATATTTGTACTTTATATGTTCACAGGAGCTCTTATATTGACTTCAGTTGCACCTTGAAGCATCCTTGTTATTTTAGTAATTAAATTGCCATAGTCTCAAGTTAGGTACTCAGTGCTTAATTTTCACTCAGTGTTTGTGAAACCTTTGCTTATATGCCAAGAACTTCAGGTATATTATCTCAGGAATTTGACTTTTTTCATTTCCTGGGTCTTTTAATTTTTTTTTTTTTTTTATTTTATTTCTAGCCTAAAAGTAAGAGCAATAGTGCAATATAAGAAAGCACACGCCCTTAGAAACTCGGATGAATTGGTGTTCAGCCAAGAAATAATTGGAGGAGGACATGAGAACCAGCTAAGAGAATGTAGGAGAAAAATTTCATGACTGTTATGAGTCTTCAAAGTTCATCTTAAAAGTTAACTATACCTGGTGCATCTTCAGACTTGGCTTGAGAGGACATGTCAGTACTCAAGAGCTTAGTGCAGTGACTGAAAGTAATAGCTCACAAGGGAAATCTCAGATAGTGGTTATATAACATTTAACTTCAGACTTCAATTTTGATGTTTTCTTGTACGGTACACTCAACATTTACATTAATGTGACAAGGCTAAGTCTGAGCTCTACCTAAAGCTGTTAAGCATTCTGAGAAAGCATGCTGCCCAAATTGTTGGTAGTAATATTTCCAACATATTTCATGTACATGAAATAAATTTTCACTTCATTGTGAGTACACGAGCATCTTTTTATTCCATTTTCCTCTGCCTGTTGCTGACCTTATTTTCCTAGATAGGTAACATGATAGTTATATTTTAGTTTATAGACATTTTTAAAATGTGTAGCCATTTCCATTTTCTACATTTTTGGGTTTGGCTTTTTTTCAGATAACCAGGGGCACATAAAACCAGTGAAAAAAAAGTGATAGAAGTCCTTCCACAGTCAATGACCACTGAGTAATACACTCCTTGGGAAGCCAACTCTTATCTTTGTAAACATCACCATCATCACAAAGCCCAGTATCTCACTAAATAATCTATAATACAGAGATTTCTGAAGATGTGAAAATGTGCTATAATTTCTGCTCTGGTGTAGGTTCCTCCTTATTTATGTTATTTTATTGTTGAAAACTAGTTCATAAATGCCATCAGTTGAAAGTGGATTTATTATTCTCTGCAAAAGCCACATCTTCTTTTCTGAACTTTCCACTCAGACAGAGTATTTCTTTACTACTGGATTTTTAAAAAACTTTTAATGTTTTTTTTTCTAATCTCTGTAAGATCCTTTCTAGACAGGTGGGATGTCTCTATTATGCCCACAGGAAACAAATCCTAGAACATTAATCCACAGGCTTCAGAGCAATGTGAGTGTGCGAGGTTTAAATAGGATTATTTTACATGAACATTTCTTACAGCTGAACTTGTGGGAGTTTCTTCTTATGACTCTGTCTCATCTAACTGACTCACTATCTGTCTGTTATGGCAACAGAAAAAAATGATTGTCATGTGTTAGGAGTCTATGAACATTAGGTATGTAAGGAAAATAATATTCTTATAAAATAACAAATTTATTTCTATATTCCTGTACTCTTGTCATTAATATCCATATTTTCCAAAGAATTACCTTAGATGCAGTTTTGTACTTGCAGTCAATAAAGTCTGCAATTTAAATAAATAGATATCCACATGAAAGATACAATTTGTGCAAGTATATATTCTTGGCTTTACCTGTAGGCACAAAATTACGCCTGCAGAATTGAAACCTGGGTTGACATAATTTAAAATACACTGTAGAAATTAAATCACTGCACCTAACTTAAAAAGAAAACTTGAGAACTTAGATGTGTTCAGGTCACAAGGTGCAGAAAGCAGAGGTGGAGAAAGGAAGGATAATCTCCATTTCTAAATAGGGAGACAGCTGCCACAGGAAATTGCAAGTGTAATTTGGACAAGGATTTTAAATAAATCTATTAAATCAGAAGAGGTAGCAATCACACATTTTCTAAGCTGTCAACCCCATCTTTTCTATTTTCTAATGGTATAAAAACCTGTGTAGATAAGATGTGTAAAGATTTAGGATCAGAAGTGATCAAGAAAACATGCAATCAAATGGACAGTTAAAGGAACACAAGCAAAAATGAATCCTGCAACCTCATAAAATTTTTTTCATATTAATATTTTAAGGAATAAAAATATAGAAGATAATTATGTTTCAATTTAATATTTGACATAATATTACACAGGAGGAGTATTTACAAAATTAATATAATGCAAATCTAGAAATAAAGACTTAAAAAGATGGTGAAAAAGTGGTGAAAATTGATGAAAATGTGATTCTAGGGAAAACAAACAATAGGACTGAAGGAATGTCTGATGAAATCATCAAGAATGGTGGTTTGGTGTGTTTAATATTCAAAGTGATGAATACAAATAGTTGAAACTTGCTGTGCAAAAGTATAAACAATAACTCTGGTGGGAAGTAGAACAGCAGAGGATGGAATTACTATGTACAAAGCACTGGATCAGTTTATATTAGAAACTGGAAGATAATTTAGTGTATAAGGTCAGATTAAAGCATAAGGTTGTGCTATTAGAGCCGAAAATCACTTTTCTCAACTGTTCTCATTTACAGAGCAAGAAAAAATTATATGGCTCAAGTGTAAATGAGAAAGAAGACAAAAGCCTGAATATTATTAGCCTTTTATGAGATGGTCACTGTTGAAATTAAACTTAAATAGAAGGGGTTTATCAGATAAAATAATTGCTATGCAGAAATTCTCATTGACAAAATTATTCTGGCTATGTGCATTCAGTGAAGCTTGATTCATATTGAAATACTTGTAACTTTGTATAGATTGCAAGAAAATTCTCTGGAAAATTTGCTTTCTGGAATCGTTTCAGAATGAATTAAAATACATTTCTTTATTTTTCTTAGTGTGTTATTCTGTTGCTTAGTTACATAATTCACTATTTGGGAATGGTGCTTCAAACGCCCAATGTATTCTCCTGCATCAGACTTATCAATTTCATATATGGGTGAACCTCAATAGTAGCTTGGTTTTCCAACAATTTCTGGACAAAATCCTGATGATATTTCTATCTTCCAATTTTTTTTTTCAGCTGGGGAAAATATAAGCTTTAATAAAATTTTTGATTTTATTAATTTAACTATTATTAAGAAGGACTCAGTAAAATACAATCTGAAGCTGAAAAAACCTTAAATTTTAAAACTTCCTGACCAAAAAAAAAAAAAAAAAATTAAGCCAAGAGCTAGTATTACCCCCAGGAAACCCTACTATTGAAATGCTACCTGATAGGCTCACAGCATTATTTAATTTCACTTCACAGAGTTGAATCATCTGGTAGCATAAACAGACATACTGGCTCTTCAAGTTCCATCCTACAGTGAGGTAGATGGCCCTATAGTTTATTCCAAGCTTTGTTTTAAATTGTTGCACTTTGCTGTGTAGTTCCTACAGTTTCTGCTGCAATCTGTTCCAGAAATGTCATCATTCAAGAGACTGAAAATTTTTGTCTGAAGTCCAGCCTAAATTATTAATGGCCAGGTTGTGCTCATTTGCCAACATTGTCTTTTTTGCTTGAACTACTCTTACTCTTTTTTTTACTTCTTGTGATGTGACAGTGTGGGTTTTGTTTGTTTTCTTGGCTCGGTTTGGCTTTGGGTGTGGTTTTGCTCTACAAGGCAAGTTTCTCAAATCTCTTCTGTTAAAAACCTTGCTGTCTCCTCTCACCAGATAAATGACAAGATATTCTCTATCTCTTCAACAGAATAAAATATGACTTTTCTTACCAGGTTAAAATAATTTCAATAATAGAGGTCATGTAAAAAGGTGACATATGTTTAAAACACTGAACCTGAAGAAATGTTAACCAGTATTTATTCATATTCTTATCATGTAGGAAATATAATGCTTTTGCTTACAACACGAAAAAATTCACACTTTAAATGGGAACATTGACCCTTTCTTTTGTTGTATTAGCTAGGAAAAAGCAGTTTTTTATTGCCACAGTGATAATATGTATGTATATGTCAAGATAGTTACCTTATCTTGTGTTACTTTACAATAATCTTACCCTGTTGCTGAGACCATATTTATGTTTATCTTAAGGCCATGTTTTATTTTGTAAAATTGATCTTTAAGCTGCAAACGCAAATGTCAGAGAAGGAGCCCCAAATGGGAGAACTCCCTCGTCAACACAGGCATACAGGAAAAAACTCAGTGTTTTCCTTGAGTCCTGCAAAATCCTGTGATGCTCTCGTGCATTTAACTTGTCCCAGGATACTGCAAGCAGCTCTCCATGCCCGTCACATCTGGGCTATGGACAGTCTGTGGCATTGCAATATTGGCCTGTGGTCCCTTTGGATTCTTTGGCCAGCAATGCATTTAGAGATTTCAGCCTGACCACCACCAATGACCAGAGAGATTAGAAAATGGCTGGAAGGAGCAGAAGGGATTTTCAGACAAGCAGGAAAAGGAATCACCTGGGTAGAAGCATCTTATTCCCAAAACATAGTCACTGTCTATTTTCTTCCAGATCACTTGGTTTCCTCATCACATGAAAGATGGCCCAACGGCTGGTACCACCTCACCCTGCTCATCCACTGCCCCTTCTTCTTTATCCTTTCATCAAATAACAGTCCCAGAGGACTGGCTCACTGAAGTGGCACAATTCTTAACAGCAGGACCACATCTCTGTTTATACTACAGAAGAAAACTCTGTTAAAATTCAGATAGGGGCTGTTTAACATAGCCATTTACAGACTGAGGAGCTCTGAGTGTGGGACCCCAGGACCTCCTGCTTCATACAGATATAATGTCAGGGTGTTTGAAATATTTCTGTTCTTTGCTTTTACACATCAGTTCAACTGGATGCCTTCAAGTTCAGAAGTTCAGACATAGATGTATTTACACAAGGAATGCCGTGGGATTCAATTCCCAAGACTGTGTAGGCAAAATTTGAAAGCCTTGCAGTCACTAACATAAAGCAGAGGCAATGGAGGTACAGACAGTTTCAAAAGAGAAAACTAAATATAGGTGACTTGTGGCCTGCACTAATGAGCTAGACATTGATCATACTTCTCTCCTTAATAGTCTTCAGAGGATCAGTCCCTACCCACTTAAAAAGAAGAACAACTACTATAAAAGCAAAAAAGCCCCAAATAATTTTATTTCATACCATTGACTTTCTCTAGTGTAAAACAAATATGCAAGGGAGAGCTACATCTTCATATTAGAGAGACTTCCTAGGGCTCTGTGGTCATGAAGTTCTTGTCTGTAGTAGATACAGTGTGGTTTTCCTTTTAGGTAATTCCAGGACATCAATTATTGAGTGGGAAAAAAAAAATATGGAATTGTATCACTAAATTTAAATTCCTAAAAATTGTTACTGATAGTACTGTTGAGTACAAGGAAATAATAAAGTTGCTTATAACACGAACTACTGTTGTAATAGATTTTTTTTATTTCATAAGTTTCTTTCCCAGGAAGAAAGTTTTATTTAATAACTAACTGCACACTGCCTGTCACAAATTGTTATGGTCATTAGTATATGGCACTTATCTGCAAAATCAAAAAGCCTATAACTTAGAGCCTGCAGACTGAATTCAGAGCTAATAGCCTTTATTTTTGATACTTAAAGTTCTGAATTACAAATGAAATCATGGGTAAAAAGTGATGCTTCATTTTCATTTAACAACATTCCTCCAGCACTCATGAGATTCATAAGAAATTAGATGCTATCCAAAAAGCTAGGATTTGTAATAATGGCCAAGATATTATGAGGATTAGAGGAAAATGATAAAGGATAAAAGGTAGCATTAACTGTGCAGGGGTCTTGGCCATGTACTCTACTGCAGCTACACCAAATTAAAAGCCACTCTTTTGATCACTTATATAAATAAAAAAAAACCCCAAACTAGACAACAGCATGAAACCAAGAGCCTTAAGGTCCAACAACCAGAATGTTATTTGAAATAAAGCAATTAATTGTGCATTTAATTTTTGTTCATTACATTGTCCTGTGTAGACATCATTTATTAACAATTTTGCTTCTATGTATTTCCAGAGCATTTTAAGATTACTATTTTTTTAATGAAGGCTTATGTAAGATTTGGGGAAATACATTAGTCACAAAGCAAAGTCTCACAAAGGATAAGTTAAATCTTTGAAAAGTAAAGTTAAGCTATGCCACCAAGTTTTACACCAACTATGACTTCATCTCACTTCACTAAAAGTAATAGTAGTGACACTTCAAATTAGTTGAAGCGTGGAATAGTGACTGAAATCCTGTGCTCTGCTATCAAAAATTATAATACATTGTAGCATACTGCAATTAAACTTATATTGCCTTTAATCAGAAGAGATCCAGGGACTACTTGTTTCCCTGCGTGAGAGTGATTCAGAGGGCAGCAGAACCCAGCTCTTTGTGACTTCTGCATAAAATGGAGCTAAAAAAAGTAAATTAATGATGAAAAAATATTCTTTCTAGAGGTCTGTGGAGAACCTTCAGTCCAGGACTTCAGCTGGAACCTGACAGGCTAGTACAGGAATAGTTATAATTTGATTGTAATAAATATTTATCAGATACTTGAAAAGTCCTGGTTCCCATTGTATGTCTATAAATATATCAGTAAACTGAAGTTCATAGGAATTTTTCTTTTAGAAAGCATGGAAAAAAATTACAAAAATGTTCAAAGCCATTGGAAATATTTGATATTATATTAGCATATTAGCAAAAGACCTATACCAATTAGATATTTATTCCCAAACAGAAACAGTAGGTTAAAAAAACCCCTTTTTCATAAGTAAAACTTTTTGTTGACTCATAAACCATTACCTGCTACAGCAGCTCTGAATTGTCAAGTATATCATGCAGCTGAAAAGGTCGTCTATCCCCAAGGAGCAAGCACATAAATTCTGGATAAGGATCCAGACAAATCCTTAACAACAACAGCAAAAAAGGAACTAACAGGTTCTCTTTAGACAAGGCTTCTTCAAACACTTAAATACATAGACTATTAACAACAATTATTTTTTGACTTCTGTCTGCTGATGGAAAGAAAAATCAAAATACCAGACACATGATATGATAAGCTAAACATATCTTTGATGGATGGGTGATGGATGGATGGATGATGGACAAACAGATGGAGCTGAAAAACATAGAGAATGAGGGGTACTTACCTTCTACATGCAGTGGTTATAGATTTCATGTGGCATACTACCATCATTACTTGTCACTTTAAACAAATTTCAAATGTTTACATGCCTTTTTGTTTGAATATCGTCACTCAATAAAGCCTCGTTCCCATGGGTTATCCATGTCAGGAGCAACATTCAAACATAGAATCCAATATGCAAAGAAAAGGCAATGAACAAGAGAACAAACTGGCAACAAACAGCCCTTTGGGGTTCTTTTCTGAAAATTTTGATTTTTTTTTTTTACTTCATTAACTGAGCTGAAGTGGCGGAGGGAAGACTACTGCCCTGTAGTGTTTGCTGTCTTTCTCCTAAGTGACAAGTAAGGACTGGTGACCCAATGAGGTGCTGAGTGGAATAAAACACAAAACCTTTCCAAACAGTGTTAAAATGACAATATAAAAACAAGTCTTTAATTGAAAGCTTTCAGGTGCACTATATATATATAACTATAGTTTATATAACTCATTTTTAATATTTTTATATATATAGTTTATATATAACTATATGCACACATGATAAATTATTTCTACAGTTGTTATAAGGTTACTTATATGATATATCTAACAAATATTGTCCAATTAGTTGGTTAGGTAATTTCCCCCAGGTTCTGCTCTCCACAGGAGTTGTTCCAGGGACTTTGTACCACTGCTTGTTATGGTTTCTAAGTTCTAGTAGAATACAAAATGTTGGGCTTCTTCTTCTTAAGAATAAGACCAAACAGAATTCCAAGTATGCATTAGAAGAGTGAACTTATTATTCTAAAATCTAAGAGAAAGGATAGAAAAAATACCAGTAGCTTTATAACCATGTATTAACAGTCTACAAAACTACAAATATATGAAAAGTATCTTAAAAGATAAAAAATCCTTAGGTATCAGAAGAACCCTGGGAGAATGGCATAATGTTAGTACTGTCTGGCAAAACAGGAAAATGTTATATGGTATTTCTTTCAGCAACATTGCTCTAGCTGTTGAAAAGACAGCTGATGTGTAGATATAACTTTGTTGTAGGTGAGCCCTGGCAAATGCAGCTGTTGGCTCACATCTCCTGCAGAGGGATGGGGTAAAGGGCAATGTATTAATATTGTAATAAAAAATATTAAAAAAAAATAAAAGTCAAGGTAAAAGTGAGACAATTTGTGCATTGAGCTAAAGACTTTAATAGGTAAATCAGCATTCACAAGAAAAGTAAATGAGGAGTTAATTCACTAATTTCCATGGGCAGGTACATGTTTAGCCATTTCCAGGAAAGCAGGGCCTCATCACACATGACAGATATATGTGAAGACAAATACTGTAACTCTGAAAATCCCCACTTCCTCCTTATTCCCCACAACTCTGCTTGCTGAGCACAATGCCATATGGTATGGAATATCCCTGTGGCCAGTTTGGGTCACCTGTCCCTGCTGTATCCCATCCCTAATTCCTCTGCATCCTCAGTCTACTCCCTGAAGGTGTGCAGTGTGAAACATAAAGACCTTGACTCTATATCAGCATCACTCAGCAATGTGTTATCAGCACTTTTTTTGCCATAGATCCAAAGCACAGCAATGCATGAGCTGCTGTGAAGAAAATTGTCATTCCCCTGCAGAAAAAGTATGTAACAGTATATATACTTGCAGAGAGAAGCAGACACTTTTATTCCACTTCAATCTTTCTTGTACTTGGGCTAAACTGAAATGGGAAGGAAGACTGCATTGAAAAGGCAAAATACCTATACCTATAGTGAATGATGTAATATTTCTATGGAATAATGTTTCATAAAAGAAAGTTCAGGAGGAAAAACAATAGTGTGACAATGAGGAATTTCTACAATAGAGGACTAAAGTAGCCCTACTTATAACAACTCTGTTGTTAAAGTTAAATGTCTGTTCTACCTTGAGACTGCTAATACATACACACACCTTCAACAGAGAGAACTGCATATGTTATTTTTGGCAGTAACACCCTGATGTTCAATATACACTCCAACAGAAACCTACATCCATATGCTTCTCACAGAGACTCTTAAATAAATATTTAGGAATTACCAAGATGGGTATAGTAACAGAACATGAAATGGACAAGTATTTTAAAATTTGATTGCTCAAATGTCATTTATGGCAGACATATCTGTCAGCTTCTGTCTGGTGCTGCACAGCCCATATCTTACTGATGTGAAGGATCAATGTGTTTAGTGACTGGAGAATGTATTTCATGTGAGGTTGCAGATGGCAATATAGAACTCACAGACAAAAATCTCCAAATGGGCACAAAAGGAAGCACAAAACAGAGCCCAGCTGACAGATAAGGCCCTCAAAACTGTAGCTAGTCTACATGGTCCCAGATCACAAAGGCTCTAAAACCAGTTTATTGATCTTACAGAACAAATATTGAAACAGGGTGGAAAAAGCCCGACCAGTTTAATCCAAGAGTGTTAAGGGAAGGGTTCGAAGAATTTATTTAACAAAAAAAACTGAGAAAGAATTTCCACTGACCTGAGTAGAACTTAGTTGAAACAACATACGTGATTGCACACAGGATAGGATCTATGGATTTTATAAGAAAAAAAAAAAGTGTTCCAACAAGTGCTGATAGTATTTTACACAGAGAAATATATTCAGAATATTTCAATAAATAGTCATTCACAGGTATGTGCATCTTAAGTAATAAGAAGAGAGAGTGACTTTTGCTGATTAACTCTTCAAGAAAGTAAAGTAGAACAAGGATGCTTCATTTCTAGCTCATACAAATTTCATATTATAACCAGAAAGAATTTTAAGGAAAATGCTAGGCAGAGTAGAAGGTGAGCAGTGAAAGGAGGAGAAATAGCTGGTGAAGGCAAGCAAAGGGGAAAGCAATGATAGATTTGCAGAACACAAGAAGCTTGGCTTATATTAGTCAGTCATCAGTGAGACGCAAAAGAATTCTGCACTGCGGCTGTAGACCCATTCATTGTTAGCTAGAAACCATACAAAAATAGACTGTGTAGATTTTCAAAATGCATTTTGTCTTTATTCTACTTTATAAAATAAATAAACCCCATGTTTTTAGTCAAAACACCTCTCTCAGTTCAGCCTGAGTTTGGGAACAATTTTATTTCATTAAAACTGGATTTTTTTTCCTTTTTTTGTTTTTTACATTCCATGTACGGCTTTTGTAGTAGAGGTTGAGAAGAAATGTTCATCTGTATTAATCTTTAACCCTGTTCTATATTACCTGCCTGGAGCCAGTACAAAGATTATTACAGCTGACTTCAATGTACTTTTTGATCAGACCTTGAATTAGGAAAGATTCCTCAATCAGTCTGTAAGAGCAAAATTGTTCAAGGTATAAAACAAATTGTGAAGGTGAAAAATAAAAGGCCAACTGAGGAAAATGGTTGCTAGGTAGGGAAAAAAAGATTCAAATAAAAGATCTAGGAATCTCCAACATGAAAGAAAGTCAGCTGGAGATGGAAGATTTACATCTAATGGCAAGATGAATAATTTACTTTTTTTTAATTTAATATTTATACAACATAAGCATGGATTTTGTGATTCTTTTGTGCATGAAATTCTTTTAAACAATTCACAATGAAAATTTTTTTTTCATATTTTCAAACAAACTGTTTTACATTTATAATATTCTGATTCAGAGGCAGGGAGCAGTGTGTGCAAATTTCTTCTTCAGTATATACTCTGTTACTCAGATTCAGGAAAATACAAATAAATAATCTAAGACAGAAAGCACTTCTGAACACAACAAGTCTGTGAGATAGCATTACCTGAATTTATAGGATTATTCTAGGACTGATTCAAATCATATTAAAACATATTCTGCCCAACAGCACAGTATTTGTCCTAAGATCCAGTAGCATCACATAGAATGAAATAGGAGCAGAAGATTAATTGCATAGGTACCTATCCAGCTCTTAGGAAATGTTAAGTATAGTAGAAGAGAATTTTTCTCTTTAAGATACAAGAAAAATAGCACCTGCATTTATCATTAAACTTCTTTATCATGCAGGTAAAGAAGCTACAGGTTGCAACTTGTGAAATATTAATAAGAAAGTTGAGTAAATACAGTTGTGTTTCACAAAACTATGATTTTCAGTGAAGCCTGGGATTTTAGAAGAACATCACACTAGGATAGGTACGCTTCTTTGCTAGGACAAACTATAGAAGATATAAATAGGTGTACAAAGAAAGCTAAGGTGTTATGAATAGTTTCTTGATAGGAATATATAACAGATTTTTTGCTTAGAAAACCTCTTGATTTTAAGTATTGCGAAAGACTTTTGTATCAAACCATTTCTCTTTAGTTTATTTAACTAGTTTTCTTATCAACCATCTGTATGGTGGTTAGGTGAGAAGAAAAAATCTAATTACTTTATAGATAGAATCATATGATCAGAAAACTATTTAGGTTGCAAAAAGGCCTTTAAGATCATTGAGACTAACTGTAAATCTGACACTACCAAATCTGGATCACCTCTCCTTCCCAAAATATGCACTCTGCAGGACATTCTTACAGACTAAGACTGAACATCACTGGATCAGCTCTCTCAAACACCTGCTGTGGTCTCTTCCTGATCTAATGCAGCTTTTATCCCACAGCTGTCTCCAATTTTTCCCACAACAAAAGATATATGAGAAAGAGCAGCACTAGTGAGAAACTAGATGCATTTGAAATGTATGTTATCTCTGTAATTACCACTGTTCCTCATAATCTGGTGCTATTACTGTATTGTGGGCAAGCCACATCACTTTTTTGTCTGTTTTTGGGTAAAAAGTACCTCACTCAGCAACCATCCATAGATGTTCTGCCAGAAATCACCATTTGGAATTCTGAATTGTCTCTCTTTGGGTGAAATTTCATTACCTATGAAGTTACCTGTTATTTCTACCTGTAAGGAAAAAAAAAATTCTCAGATTCTTCCTTGATGTTATTAGTTTTCAGTACAGAATACTATAATATTATTTGATTCTATGAATCCTCAGAAGAAGTAAATAAAAGCCTTTAAGTCTTGAATTTTTTTTTTCCCTGTCTCTAAGAAAGCTGAGACAGTAGAATTTTGCTTTCAGTTTACTATTAACAGTAGCCAATAGAAAGCAATATATACCTGGAACTTCTCCCAAAGTGCATGATGTTCTTTTGCATTTACATTTACTTTCTTTATATACAGTTCATGTTTCAGAGCAGCCCATATACTACAAATTGCTATATTTGGCTCTGATTCTGGAAAACATGTAGTCTTGACTCAAATGCTAAACCTATTTTAGACTGCCTTAAGTGCATTCTTGTGGCCTCTCCATGAATAGACATGGACTTAAATGCATGCCTGAATCAAGGCCAGGGATGCTGGGGTTTTTTTCCCCTTGTTCTCACTCTGGACAACTTGAGAGCAAGAATTCTCAAAAGGCAAATTGCATGTTTGACTGCACACGTATGCAAAAACACACAGCTGCTAACCATGAAGATCTTCAAATCAGGATCCTAGATTAAATACTTTGAATCATCCCATCTTTCCATGCTTATCTATTGTTTTATTCAGTAGATTCAATTGATAATAATAGGAGTATTTACAATGTTCCAGAATTTTTTCTAGACTTGCTCTATAGAGATAGGGATAGAGGGAACATTGATGCCATTACTGTCACAGGGCAGAAAAGCAGGATGGGCTACTGTACTCACTGAACTTGGGCTCTTCTTTATGTATCCAAGGCACTTCCAGATCAATATGCAAAACTGCTTTCATAAACACATCTCCTGTAATAAGAAAGCATGAGAACACATTTGGTATTCCAGCGAGCTGAATTTGAGCAAATAGTGAAGAAGATAGACAAAGGATTCTGCTGAATAGTGTTGTCCTGAATGTTTATCCAGTTCTCTGGATTTGTGATAAACAGATTTAGAAAACATATGCTGTCACAACTCAGATATATTTTTTTCTCAGCAGTAATCATCAGCTCAATATCACAAGTTTAGCCTTTAGACAGATTTATGATTTTTTTTTATGCCATAATTATGATTTGGGTTGGATATATTTTTTATATATATATCTAGGAGGGAAAAGATTAAATTTTATTTACTTACATAATCTTCTGGATTACTCAGATTTCATTTGATTTAATTCCTTTTTTTGTTTTTATTTGGTGCCTTTTCTTTGTGGGGGAGGGAGTGGGGAAGGGGAAGGAAACTGGTGAACAGTGCATGGAATAGCTCAAAGAGGACTTCCACATCTTTATTTTCACTCCAAAACTCTTTTTCTTTTTTCCCAGCATACGTAGTTTTAACAATTCACATGATTTAATGAAATGATTATTTATTTGGAAAATTGGAATCAGAGACTTAAAATATAAGAGAAGATTATTTGGAGCAAGCCAGAGAGCTGAGCTGTGGAGCACATAGGCAATAGCACGCTATATGCCAGGGAGCTTAGGCATTCAGCTTTGTAATAGTTACAGTGATCCAGGCTAGTGGGGACAGAATATAAATAGTACCTTTTTCCTTTGTGTGAATCTTCATAGCAAACTGATATTGAAATAAGAACATTTTGCACAACAGTGCAATCTAGACCTATGAACCTAGTGAGGAATGCAAGCACAACATCCATCAGAACCATCAGTGCGAGGAAATCATACCTGGGCTGGAAGACAGAGATAGGAATTGGCCAGCACTGTAAAAACATTCCCTTTTTTAAACTGGCATTTAATAAACCCTGGTTCAACACTGTGCAGAGGGAGTTGCTCTATCTGGAACAATAAATTTTATTTTAGGGCTGCTAGATGAAACTGAAGCGCATACAATATTGTTCTATAAGCTCCTAATATAGCACTCCAGTATTCATACTTTGATAAAATTAATATAAATGTTCCATATCGCATAAATTATATTAGATTAATACAGTCATGACATAAATTTAGGGTTCTGAATAAAAGCAATATGATTTGACAAAAGAAATCTTACCTGCACTTATGTGCAGGTAAGCTTATGTTGTACCATAAATCTCTGTCAAATAACTGGGGGAAAAAACAAACCACCAAAATACCCCCAAACTAAAACAACCAAGACTGTAAGGATAATCTGTGTCTTTCTGGAGACAAACGAGGCATGATTGAAGTTCCATTTTTACAGAGTATTTTGATAATTAAAGTAATTAATTGGGTTTAGTCCCTTGAATACAAACCAAATTTAACAAACATAGAACATGTGTAAACTCTAACATAAACCATTTCTCTGAAAATAAAGTCACAGAACAACTAAAGATTTTTTAATAATCTAGTATGTTTCATGAAAAATATAGAGGTTACAAAAAACCCCTCCTTTTGTTCATAGTAGAGAGAAAAAGGAATTGGCCTTGATGTCATAGAAAAATGAATAAATATTTAGAACTTGTCGTGACCTTTATATATCTCTACTATATTACAGCCTACTGTTCAACAGAAAAATATGCTTTTCAACCCTCAGCACAGATTTATTAGGTGCTATAAGATGTGCTCTTCCATCGAAAAGCCAAAAATAGCACATTCATAATGTCACATACTCAAGTCCTTCTGCAGTCTCAGAGGGTCTTTCTTATTGCATCTTGGCGAGTAAAGATTTACAAGCACAACAGAAATGGCCTTTAAAAATCCCAGGTATTAATGGCAGTTTCCTGATAATAGTTTTATTGCCTTCTATTAAGAGCCTTATTACATTAGTCTAATACAATACTACTGTATTACTGCTATAATACAATATGATGAATGAGTGCTACCTCTCTCATATTGCATTAACACCATATTAAGTTAATTGAGTGCAGTCATAACTTAGTATGATGGATGAAATGCACACTACTGTCAGCAATTATGTATGGAAAAGGAAAGTCCATAATTCCTTTATTTTCTCACATTTGTTTTATTGAAGATAGTTATATGCAGTTCTAAAATATTCTAACCCCAGTTTTTGACACTGCTTTACATTTATTAAAGAGCTTTACAAAAAAAAAAAAAATCAAGTGCTGCCAAAGTTTCAAAGTTTTCATATAGAAATAAAACCCAGAGCTTTTACTCATGTTGTTGGTCAGTTTGATCATCATGTTGTGAGCAGAAATTTATATTTCTGATCTCAGTGGCTACCAACCTATGGTATTGGTGTTGTTGGCTGGAAAAAAAAAGTTAGATTTCTTTTCTTCATTTAGTTCTCCTTTATATTTTTTCCTTCTCATGAGGAGACAGCATCATACAAAGATATTGTAAGTAAGTCAGGAAGACTAATTCATACCCAGAAAAACCAGCAATGCCTCTTTCCCAAGTTATAATGGCATTGTGCCATACACCATAATATACTATTGTGCTTTGTAGGTTTTTTCCCTTGAAATCTGAAAAAAATGAAAATTTTTCAGTCCTGGCACTTACATAATGGACATGGAGGCCATTTGTGCAATGTGCTAATGATAAACATGTGACAGTGGTAAACTTTAAGACTAAAGACCAAGGAATTTCTGGCAAAAATTGTATATTCATGTGGATGGAGAGGTTACCTTTCTGGGCTCTCAGTAATTCTTTCATGGACTATGTTGAATGAGCTTCTGCATGTAATGGAGATAAATTTTGTGAAGCTGTAGTAGAACAGGCAGCTTTTACTAATGGCTGTGTTTAATTTTAAGGGCACATCTTCAATAGGAGCACACATAGTTCAAGATAGTATCCCTTTCACACAGTCTACTGACATTAGGGGCAGAGTAAAAGAAATTGCATGAAACATAAGCAATCATTTGCATTAAGGTACAATTTATGAATTATATTTGATTCTGTTTACATTGGAGTTAAGAATTTGCTCAGAAACCAGATTTCAAAATCACACAACACAGCATCTGTAGAATCTAGACCTGAATAAGTTTATATCCTTTGGAATGTAGATCCATTTTGTAAAAATGGAACCGTCTTATCAATCAGATGGTCAAAAATAGCAGATTGAGAAATAACAATAGGAATAAATATTTATATATTGAAAAAAAAGCAAATCTGTCAAACATTTTGACTTCATTCAGCCAAAAATTTGGCATTTGCTCGGTGTTCAGCATCAGCTATAAATACTTTCAAAATTACAAAGATTTAAGACCATACTTCATTTTTTTTAAATAAAAGCAGCATCTTTTCAATTATTTGATATAAAGCATTTCAATATTCAATTTGGAATAATCTAAAAAGTAAGAATGGCTACTCATGCATAATGAATAAATTCACAGAAGTTATGTATATTCTAAATGAGGAAAAACTTCCAAGTGTACCAGCTAGATGACTCATTACAGAGTATGCTTTCCACTGTTTTTTGAAGGAAGAAAAGGAATCTTTTAAAAGTACATTTTTACTACTAAAATAACTTTGAGATTTTATACTTAAACAGAACGTAACAATGTCTAGATTCTATTCAAGCCAGGAACTGCTAAGCATTCAAGGTGAAGCCTCTCAGAGAATAATCTGCATTCATTTTACAAAATATTATTTTGTTATCATGATACATTCCCCCTATCATGAAACTTGTTCTCCCACTCATTTTTTGTAGCTAGTATTTAATCTTATATGACTATGAATGGAGAATTTTTACAAATCATAAAGAAAGTTGTTTAACCATGATGATTCAGTGAGAAGAGCTAGTGGATATAAAATACCTAAAGATATAAATTATTTTTGTGAAGATTAGATCTTTCCTGGGAGGCAACATGAGTTGGAGGCACAGCTCTAATCCCAGCACTGCATTCGATTTCAGGGCTGCTTTTCTGAAAAGTGCATTGAAAGGCAGGCTGAAAAAAACCCCAAATACAATAAAGAGATTCCTACCAGAACAAAACACTTTGTGTAATACACTGCTCTCCCTTTGGGTAGAGATTCAGAATAAGAATGCATTGAAAATTTGAAAAATGTCAGATATTTCAGTAAATGCACTACTGACTATTACATGTAAGATTTAAGAATATGTATACTGGACCAGGGTACTGCAGCCATGACATTTTATTTCAGGCTGTACCAGTTCACTGAAACCTGTAGACCTCCATCTCCAACTGTACTTACCTTCATAAGAAATCTTGTGCTCTTTTTAAACTCAAATTGTCAATTTTTTGTCAGTGACAAGATAAATATAGTAAAGTAAGCAGCATGAGAAATAAATGCCATCAAAAATTTACAATATTAGAACTTAAAGACTAAGGTTAATACCACAAAAACTGTCAGAAACAACCTGCAGCCAGATTTCCTACAAATAGACTTAGTCTTGGAGTGACCTATCATATTTCTAGGCACTTTTAGACAGCAGGTAAAAAGGCAATAAATGCATTCTAACCACTATAAGCAAATTCTTAAAAATCATTATTTTATGTAGAAATAAAATGTAGGCTAGAAGGATGAGACAAGGATAAAAAGTTTCAGTTACACAGATGGAGTCCATGAGCATTTTTTAAAACCATGGTAAAACTGTTTCCTGCCTGGACCTTAAGACCTGTGTCTAATTATTAACCTAATTCTGTTCAGTGTAGATTCACAGTGCATGCTTTGGAAATTGGCATCTTCAGTATAAGTAACTGATGTTAAAACACTTGTCTTACATATTTTTGGGTTGGTAGAAATGATATTGCAGAGAGATACTACCAACTGGACCATAGCACAATTTCCTACTATCCTTAAACCTAGTCCTATTAGGTTTAACTAGCCTTTCTGCTTTAAATCAGAAAATAATTCAAGTCAGAACATGATTTTGGCCCCTTCTAGCATTCACAAAGGATCTTATTTCCCATTTAGCAATGTTTAACAAAGTCAAGAAGTTAGAGCAATGACTCTGACAGACCATGACATGTCACAGATAAGACTGAAGTTGTTTTACCTTATTTATTTTATCAAGATGCTAAATCTTAACTAGCATGTTAACTTTTTGAAGACTAGATTTATTAGACAGTGGACATTTAAAAAGTTTGGGAAAAGGGCACTCAAGTTTCTCAGTCAGTCAACCCTGTGACAATATTGAGGGCTTCAATAACATAGTTTTGGAAAAATCACTTTTGTTATTATAAGAAGTCTCAGAAAGACGTGCACGCTGAAGAATGCTGGTGTGTTCAGAGACAAGCTTTCAAAAATATGGTTTACATGTTCCTTAACTATAGTTACATTAGTGATATACAGTACTGTATGTAACTTTCACAACAGTTGCACACTTCAATAATGGCAATCCTTGAAACCTTTGGTAGTGCCCAGAGCCATGTATATTTAGTAGCACTAAGCCCTATAGTGGTGCTATGCATTGCCAATCTACAGACAGAAAGTGAACACACACAATGTGAGAATATTGTTACCACTGAATCAGAAGCATTCTGAATCCAAAGGGATGCAGCAAACTAGTAGATCAGAAAAGAGGTGGCTCCAGTTAGCTCATCTATGTTCTTTTCCAGTTTCAGAGGGATCTGTTCTGACATGTGTAGCTTTATAAGACAAGGATGGATCTGTCATCCATTTTGTGACCTTCCAATGAGAAAGTGAAGTGCAAAACTAACTTGAAGATAATCTGGTATAGGTAGTAACCATCCTGTCACTTCAGTTAGTATATGGACATGTGCTTCATGAACTCATATTTTGCTCACTTCAGCTGAGTTAAAATTCAGAGAGTATTTCACTTGCTATCATGCACAAATAACTGTCATCTTTCAGAACTGGTAATGGAGGAGTCATACAATGTTTTCAAATGCAATGTGACTGTTGAGAATTCAGAAGCTTAGACTTTATTGTAAACACTCTTTTAAGGCCCAGCATTATTGATCAACATTTTAGGTAGGGCACTGAATAGAAAATATGCTTTTCTTTGTTTCTTTACCTCTATTGGTGAAAAATAACTAAAGGAATTTTGTCTGAACACTCCAAACACTTTTTTTTTCATTTTATGCAAATCTGCACCAAAATTTCTATTTCACTCTTTCCAATGTGGAGTTAATTTTCTTTAAAAGTACTTGCATCTCTAAGTTTTAAAATTTTGCTTTATTTAAAATAAAGAACATAAAAGCTAAGATCTACATCAACATTCTGTGCAAATACTTAGGAGTGCAGGAAAACATTAAAAGAATGTCCCTTAACCACACAGCTTTCATAAGAATGGTATTCTAAAAAATTATATTACAGTGGCTACAACTTATAGAAGATTCATTTGTTCTCAATAAGAAATATGCCAATTGTCCTTCTGGCAGAGTATGCCAAATTAAATGAAGGAAGTTTAAATACAAATAAATAAATAAAAAAGATAAAATAAATAAGTTTTACTCCTTCACTCCAGTTTTGCATCTTGCATTAATGGCAGCTCACCCTGAAAATGAGCAAGTGGTTTGCTCTGCCTTTTGCCTCCAGAGACTGGATGTGATGATACAGCTGTAAAATTTCCTGAGTGTTTTCCAGAAGCTGTGTCTGTAGAGAGGCGAAGGGACATTTGAGGTCTCCTGAATGCCACAGTATGAGCTCTTCTCCAGAGTGCACCTCCCTCTTTAAGGGCTGTGTGAATCACACTCTGAAAAGCAGAGCAGCTTCTCTCCTCTTGGAATATAGCTGTGACTTAATTTTGAAAAAGCTTTTGCTATATTCAGCTTTACTGATTTACACAGTATAATTCAATTTCTGATTGAGCCATGACAATTTGGTGTTGAAAAAGCAGGAAAAATATCTTTGAAAATTCTTTAATTGAAAATATCTCTTTGGAATATTTCTAGTATTAATATGTGGTTTTAAGTACTCTCTGGCATTTAAATCCATTTGACTTACTTTTATTCTTCTGGAGAAGTTCTTTTCAATCTGAAATATACTCAATGTGGTCTCTTTTTAAGTGAAATTTTGTATACAGAGTTAACTGCCAGTAACAGGTATTTTCAAAGACCACAGATGACACATGGAAAACTTCAACAATAATTCATGTTATATAGGATATATACAGTGCACTTTGTGCAATTCTCTTCCCTTCTTTATTATGAAGAGAATTTGCATATAAAAAGTCTATGCTCATCTGCTTCTGTTGCTTATTTCTCACTTTAGGATGTAATCTTCAACTTGAAGTCTTATGATTACATTATTCTCCTTTGACGCGCTTTTATGGCATAAAGGCAGGTTTATATCTTCAAGCGGAGAATAAGAAAAAGGAGCAGATGAACCCTTAAACATCACCGATCCTGTTGATAGATGGATAAGCCTAGTGGAGAAGAACAGGAGAGAAGAAACAAAGAAACTGATGCAAAAAGAAAATCATTTTGGGCCATATTTATTTTCCAACATTTTCAAGGAAAAGCCAACAAGTTATCAAAATACAGACATACAACTCATATAATACATGTGAATGGTCAATGTATAATTTTATGTTAGTCAAATAGATGTATAATCGATTTTATAATTAAATTCCAATAGTCCTTAAAATGTATTTTTATTATTTGTAGAAAAATATTTTCTACCTAACACTTAAAGGCATTGTTTTAACTGACTCTCCAAAAATACCTTCCCGAACACTTAAGATAAGATGAAACAAAATGAAAAAACTCTTCTAAGAGAGAGATAAATAATGTCATTACTCAATATGGAATTTCATCAAGGAATCTTCAGACACTGTTTACTTAAAAAGACTAAATCTCAATTCATGGGCTTAGAAAAGTAATTATACTACTTCATTAGGAGAAGCCAGCCACATAATATTACACAAAATTAAAACATTTGATTATATTTTTTGTTCTGCTTTTGGGGAACAGTTATTACTTTAAGGCTTCATGCTAAACTATTCTCTCTAGAAAGTGACATTTTATAGACTGCAATATGGAAGTTTTCTTTTCCACCATAGCCTGATTTTTTTATTCTGATTGTTATATTGATTTTTCCTTCTTTTCAAAGCCAGTCTAAATTAGCCACTGTTACTAGACAAAAAAAAGTTTTGTCATCCACCGAGAATCCTTGCATTCTACATTTTTTTCCTGTAAGAAGTCCTTGTACAAATATAACCAGAATAATAATAAGCAGCAAGCATATTCTTTCTGCTGTATGAATTTGGAATTCTCTGAAAAAAAAAAGATACACTTTTTTTTTCTTTTATCCTCATAAGAAAGCAGATACAAAGACTTAGATGAGTTGGGATATTCAAGTACTACTCACAGTGCTGAGGAAAAGGTCAAGACGTTCTTGACACTGATAATCTTAAATCCTGTACACAAGCTGCTGGGACACTGTTTTACTTAGTGATATCTCTTTCTGTTGTCATTTACTACAGGGATGGAGAATGAGATCTCTGAGTTTTAAGAAAACTTATTACTATTTTATATTGTATGGAACAATATCTTTTATCTGTTGGATCCATTCTAGATCAAAATGTAAGGCTAATTACATGCTAACTTATTAAAAGAAAATAAATAAAAATAGATCCATAATCTAGGCCTTAGGGCCTTACCTTTCTGAAACTAAATATTTAGTCATTTTTGAAAAAAACTATCTACTTTTATCAAAAAAGAATAGAAGTATGGAAACTGCTGCCACATGCAATAGAGTAACTTCATAGGTTTATTAGCCCTCTACTGGGACACAAAGAAAGAAACACTTTGCTGATTCCCTGAACTCAAAACTTTTTTTCCTAATTCTAATATTTTTCTTTATTTTATATATTTAGGAAAAAAAGTGTAATTGTGGTTATTAAAAACAAGTTTTAATAATAATAGTAATTATCTAGTGTTGCTAAAACAATTTGATTTAATGGGACTGAACTCAAATATCTTTATATCAAAAGGAGTGAAAGGTTTATGACCTAATCCTTAATGAGTCTTTTGAAGTATATTTATTGTAAAATGATTTCATTTCAGTTTTTGATTTGAGAGAATCTAATGGAACAACTTATCAAGAATCACTATAGACCTTGGAGCCTTATCTATGAGCAGATCTGCTCTGTTAAATTTTAACAGAGAAAGAAAGTTGCATCTATATTATGTATTTTATACAAGTAGAAATAAAAATAAAATGTTCTTTTGGAACATTATTCAATGTAATATATTTTTAGGAAAACTAGGTACAATTTTAATGAAGTTGTAGTCCCTTGAGATCTGAAAGATCAAAAGAACAAAGGGTCAAATTCAGAAAAAGAAGTTTTGGTTTTCATTAAAATATAATGATACTCTTAATGCTTCTTGATTATTTTCATAGTCAAAGATTAACAATAACAGATTAGGAAATAATAAAGATTTTTTTTGTCCTAGATGTCATACTAGAAACAGGAAACAATTTTGATTATGAGAGTACTTACTTTGTATGAAAGGTAAGTTCTGTGCTTCATTGAAAATGCAAACATTTTAGACCTTTCTGTCAAAATATATTTAAGCATTCTGTACAGTAAAAAAAGAAATCCAATTCCGTCTGCAGAAAAGAGGAAATTTTCAAAAAGTAAGACAGTGGACATTTTTCTTAAAAGTAGGTGTGTTATTACATACCTTTTCAAAGCAGTATCTTTACCAGTGAAGGAAAAATTTTACTGTTTTGTATGGATGGAGGGTGAAATTCAGTGGACCCAAGCTGATTCACTGTAGCTTCTAGGCACTGCTGAATTTGAATAAACAGACAAACAATCCTACAGTAAATAAATGTACTGAGTGCTTGTCAGCTGTAAGGACTTGTCAACTAAGGATGGCATTTAAATTTCTCCATCAAGAGAATTCATATTCTCTGGAAATATCTACAGACTCAGAGTGGTTTGCAAAGAGTTTTGCTTGTCTCCATGTATTTTGCAGGTAGCGGCAAGCCAAGTTTCATTTAAATGGGGAGCAATTGTTCTAAAGTCCAGGATCCTGTATCTGTCTCTCTTGAAGTGAGGGAGTGTTCCACAGCCTCTGTGCTGAGTTTAGCAATGAGCTGCCACTAAGAAAATAACCACAATGACTGACTCCTGTGTTAAAATGATACAGGTATCATGCAATTCTAAACTCTGTGACAAGCTGAAGACCATTAGAGGAAGACCATGTTATCTGTTTTGTTTGTAGTTTATGAATTGTGTATTATGTTCTTTTTAACAAAATGTGACTGGGTATCAGAAAGTAAGAAGCAAAACCTGGATGCTGGCCTTGTCCTTGTTGTTAGTGTCTGGGTTGCCCTTTTATTTCTGCTCTGTAGGTTTTGGTTACTTTGTTTTATCTGGTTTTAAAAGACTTTGTTCTAGTTTTTGCTCAAATCCAAACTAGCTTCGGTGTTTAAAAGCCCTGTTGATTTATATTCACTAAAAGGAAAAAATCTATCCAGTAGGCTCACAAAGCTCTAAAGATTTTGGAGCATTAACAGTCTATGCTGAGACACAATTTCCTGATCTGTGTATCCTTCCAGCTTTGTACAGTGGTGGTGCTGATTAATTTTTTATAGTAAACTGATGTCATGGTTTGACACTGGCCCAGCGCCAGGCACCCATGAGAGTCGCTTGCTGGCTCACCCTCCCCTACTACAGCTGGGCAATAGAGGTGGAAAAGAAAATTAAAAAAGGGTTCATGAGTGAGATAAGGACCAGGAGAAGCACTTCAAGGGCAAAACAGGCTCAGCTTAAGTTACAAAGTGAATTTATTATGAACAGAATAAGAGGAGGATAATGAGAAGCAAAATAAGCCTTTAAAACACCTTTCCCCCCTCCATCCTTCCCACCAACAGCACAGGGAGACTGAGCATGGGGGTTTGGTCAGTTCCTTCCACTTCTCTGGAACAGGAGTCCTTCCCCTGTGAGGCAGTGGGGTCCCTCCCGCAGCAGACAGTGCTCCATGAACTTCCCAGGTGTGGATCCACTCTCAGGAGCAGCAGCGTTACCACACCTGATGCGAGGTGAGTCCCTCCCACAGGCCGTGCCGTGGGTATGTCTTTTCATGGGGTGCAGCCCTCCAAGGACAGGCTGCTCCAGCCTGGAAGCAGGAGCCCTCTCTCTCCACCAGGTCTCCCAGTGGATCACAGCCCTGCCAGGAATCCACCCACTCCAGCGTGGGCACCTCCCCCATGGGCTGTGGGTGGATCTCTGCATCCCCCGTGGGTCCCCATGGGCTTTGGGTGGATCTCTGCATCGCCTGTGGATCCCCATGGACTGTGGGTGGATCTCTGCATTCCATATGGATCCCCATGGGCTGCAGGGGCACAGCTGCCTCACCTTGGTCCCACCATGGCTTGCAAAGGAATCTCGGCTTTGGCACCTGGAGCATGTGCTCTCCCTCCTTCTCCACTGACCTTGGTGTCTCCCTGTTGTTTCTCTCACATGTTCTCACCTCCTCCTCTTCTCTGGCTAGAAGCAAAAGCTGTGTGATTTTGTTTTGATTTTCTTCTTCAATATGTCATCACAGAGGCACTACCAACCTCTCTCATTGGCCCAGTTTTGGCCAGCAGCATATCCATCTTCAGAGCCATCACGGATTGGCTCTGCTGGATGTGGTGGAAGCTTCCAGGAGCCTTTCACAGGAGCCATCTTTGTGGCCCCCCCTGTTGCCAAAAAGGAGGCTGTGCAAAACCAATACAGCTGAATACACTGATGAATAGGATATTTAAGATTTGCTTACTAAATTACTAAAAGAAAACTACCAAGCTCTAAAAGCAACAGCAAAAGTTAATGAAAAGAAGAGGAAAAAAACACTGCCATATATGAAGCATTCTTTTTTCTAAAGAAATAAAGAGTAGGAATCATAACACTACACCATCCAGGGGGAAAGAATAGTGAAAATTAAGATTGTAGAAAATATAGAACACATGGGAAAACTAGTAATATTTCAAACTGACAGACTTTTGTCTTGTATAAAAGTACAACTAATTAGATTTTTTCTCATCTAATAGAGTACAGTTTTCCCACCATTTTCAAAACAATTTGTTTTGTAGAGACTATAGTTCAGGACAGGATAGATGCCTTTATATATCTAATCCATCTATTCTAGAATTGTACAATTCAATTAGTTTCTATGATAATTAACACGTCTCCAAATTGTGCTGGCACTCATCTCACAATGCTGCTATCTTAGTGCTAGCTGCAGCCATTGGCTTTGGAGATTTTACTTTGAAAACCTTATTTTCTGCCACTTTTAATGGCTATCTTAATAGCCTCACTCATTTGGTGAATTTTACCAGAAGAATATCCTTTACTGTGCGTTCTAAACTGGACAAAGATTTGCAAACAAATCTAGGATGAAGAACAGAGATGGATATATATATAGGTATATAGGTATTCAAATATATATAGGTATATAGATATATATATAGGTAAAATATATATAGGTATATAGATATATAGGTATTAAAAAACTATCAGGAGAAAACAAATTTCAGTGTTAGAGTTTAGTACTATTAAAATTAATTACATCATGCCATTATTTAAACTATTACCCAGTAGTATGTCTATGTTTGTCATCTATGACTGTTTCAAATTAATATTTTGTATTTTCCCCCCTCCTTTTCTACTAATTAAACCATAACATGGGAGAAGAGCATTTGCCAAGTGGATATGAAATGTTATCTTTACAAGTCATTCTTAGATTAAGATTTTGGTTCTAAATTATAACATGCTAAGAGATGTTGAAAGTCAAAGGTGGAGATATTTCCCAGAATAACATAACAAATCCTGTGCTCTCACCCACAGACATATCAATACAGAGGGTTTTCAGCCAAGGCTTGCAAATACAGAACATATTTTTCATTACTGAATTACATCTGACTGAGCCAAAATCCAATATCTTCTAGGTATTCAGTAATTCCTTTCAAAAAAATGTGTTATTTTTCTTCTTTCTTTAATAATCACACCGAAAAAGGGTCAACCCAGTCTTGTGACTTTGTTTAGTGCAGAAGACTCCCTCACACAAAAATAGGGAATGTAAATGTAATAGGATTTAATTAATTATTACAGTTTTTTGTTGTTCTCAGCTGACAAAAAATTCAGATAAAAGTCTAGAATTTGTTTTTAGTTGTTCCTTGATACTTCCTCTGAGGCATAACAGTAGATACTATGTCTTTGCCTTTTCTGAGAGATGCATTTTATTACACATAGATCATGAAATTCTGTAGTTTTCTTTCTAAAAATCTTTTCCTCTTAATTGTTTTACTTCATTCACATTGCTGAATTTTTAAAAAAAATTAAAAATCCATTTAAGTTATTAGTAATCAACAGCACTTTAGTTCCCAAAGAACACTGCTATAGATAATTGCATAACTTTCCAAGATACTCTTGATAAACTTTTAATCTTTGCAGAGACATTTGTACGTGTATTTTTCTCATTATCACCTAGAATACATATGAGTGCAAGATGTATGTGTAGATCTGTAGCCCAGTATTTAGCATTACAGACTTCAGTGCATTCCCTTAATACTGGACTGTGTGTGCTCTCAATGAAAAGAACTAATGAAATAAACAAACAAGACTAGAAGACATTTATGATTGCAGAACATGTATATGTGAGGCACATAGTTTACTTTTTCTTTGAAAATATGAAATAGAAAATACTCATTAAATCTAGAAATGGCATTCTTGTTTTTAATGGAAAAATTCAATTATTTATTTAATGTTTAAAAATATTGAAGTTTTCAAAAAGATATTTGGTAGTATATTTGCAAATACTTTCCTATAGGAGACACTTTGAGGTACCTGCTGAATCTTGGATGGCAAAATGTCTTTTGTTAAATCTTGCTATACATACATACTTATACTTATTTTCAGTAGAAAAGAGAAATTTTAATCAGATAAAAATAAATTGTCCATTGACAATTTTGATAAATATAAAGTTGAAACTAGTTATGTTTCATTAATAAATAAAGACTGCCAGGATCTGGGAAGTAGAAACTCAAGAACAAGCACTGTTCCATAACGACATATCTATTTTAAGAATAAGCCAGCTTGAAGAAGCAATATTTTAATCATTAAGTTCCTAATGGTAAGTCATATATTCCTTAATCAGAGCTGAAAATGTTTTGAAGATTCTTGATACTGTATGAATTATATTCATAAATGGAATTCAAGTTTTCATTATTACTGTATGTACTATTTTAAAAAAATCAAAATGGTGCTTTTTCAAGTAGTTTAACTTAAGTCAGGGGATTGTATTATCTTCAGCATTATTTTCCACTTTAGTTAATACAGTGCTATGAAACAGTTCATTTCAATCTGTCTCTTAATTAATATTATGCTTCAGTCTGCCTGTTTCAATGCCTGCCTTTTAAAAAGGGGAAGTGAGTGGAGTTTTGCACAAGATAAAAGAACCAGAGCCTGCTGAATTACTGGGAAACAACAAGGAAATAGCTGTGATACTCCACAAAGGAATCAGGACATATTTCTCTAATAAGCTGTCATGGGCAATGGCCCAGCTAGGCAGCCAGAAAGTCGTGATCTTATCGTCAGCACTGAAAAATCCTGGGACAAATCTGTGGCGAGTTGGCTTGGGCTGGCCATCAGGTACCCAGCGAGTCATTCTATTGTTCCCTGTCCACCAATAGGACAGAGAGAGTAAAGCTCATGGGCTGAGATAAAGACACAGAGATCACTCAGGTGATACCAACACAGGCAAAATATCCGGACTTTGGGAAAATTATTTCATTTATTGCCAATTAAACAGAGCAAGATAATAAGGAATACAAACTAATTTAAAACCCCCTTCCACCTAAACTCTCCTTCTTTCTGTGCTTAACTTTATTCCTGAATTCTCCACCTCCTGCTCCTCCACAGTGGAGCAAGGGAATGAGGGCTGTGGTTATTTTATCACAGGTCTCCTGTTACTTCCTCCTCAGGGCGAGGACATCTCAAATTCCTCCCTTGCTTCAGTGTGCGTCCCTTCCATAGGGTGCAGTACTTGAGGAAAAGACTGCTCCAGTGTGGGTTTCCCGCAGGGTCATAAGTCCTGCCAGTAAACCTCCTCCAGCATTGACCTTTTCTGCACAGGGTCACAAGTTCTGGTCCTCTTCCCCAGAGAAGCCACACTCCAGCGTGGGCTTCTTGACCAGAGCTGATGCGGATATCTCATTACTGAAATGTTCAAGGCCAGGTTGGATGGGGCTTTGAGCAACATGGTCTAGGAGAAGTTGCAGCTATTCATGCCAGGGGGGTTAGAACCAGAGAATCTTTAAAGGTGCCTTTTAATCCAAACTAATCTATGATTCTGTGATACAACTGTTCCATGTCATTCTGAAAAAAAAAAAAAAAAGAAAAAACTGAAGCAAAACTCCAGCACTAAAGTAGGTATCTCTTCATTTTCTCTAGTAAAAGAGGAAACTTCCTGCTTCACAGGAATTTTACAAATAAAATAATTAGCTTCATGTAAGATACCAAAAGTACCGTAAACACATTGTATGCTTTAACAGCTTAAATTGATATCTACATATAGTGGAGGGATTTGTACTGAATTACTTCAGTTAACTTTAAAACAATCTGCCAGACAATAGCTTTTCCAAGAAGGCTTAATGTCCTAATAACAAAATTAAAATCAGCTTGTGAATTCTTCCCTGCTTGTCTATTCTAGCTTAATTGTGTTCATATTTGTGCATTTATTTATGATTTTGTGTCAATTTATAATTTCCATGTTAGAGTGTTTTGAGCTGTAAGTCATAAATCCACCTTAAATGGGAGTAAAGGAGTAAGTTACTTTGAGAACAGTATATATGCAGCAGGTAAGGCTGCATTAAAAATTCAAACTTCCTTTTGAGACATACTCCCTGAAAATCCATATGAACCAAAGCTTTTCTCCCTTTCCATTCTTTACTTGTGAACAGTAAATGCTACAGCTGGTAACTGGTTTTTAGTACAGTTGACTGCTTCCAAGTTGTCTGATAACATTAATTTATTTCCCTCATGTAAACTTGGATGGGACTGCAGGGAGATGAGTGAGCAGTGCTAACATGGGACCGTGAGGATTTTCCTTTAGGGCTTTATCAGAGTCTAATATGTTCTGACCAAGCTTTTTAAATTACCTACTTGTGGAAAGTGTGATGCTTAATATCAAATTTTAATCTTTTATGCTATACTGAATTTTAATTTAGTGAGGGATACAACTGTATAGGTAAATCACAGGACAGATACAAATTACGCTATGAGAATATGGCAGTTGTAATTTACAGCAGAACCACAATACAAATGCAATGCTTAGTCTAATAGTCTAAAAGTCCAATGCTTAGTCTAATAGTCTAAAAGATTATTTCATGGTAGAGACAAAACCAGTTGATCCACTTGACTGATGAAATGCACTCTGGCTGGTTCATATGTAGCCATTAATTCAGGCTACCCTTTAGTCCCCTCTGTGCTGAGACAAATTCAGCATTCTTTGCAACAACCACAGTCAGCCAATACATATATTTTTCCTGGAGCCTCATGAATGAGCCTTCTGTGTCAGTCTTCTCACAGCCTTCTTCCATTTTAGGGTTTCAATAAAGATTGAGAGTAAATTTCTGGCTGAAAAGTTTTGGGTACAATAGATCTACATGGTTATCATTCATTTGGATTTGAAATTTCCACTTATTTAAACATGTATATAAATACATATAAGTAAATAAAAACTATAATTTAAAATGTCCACACACATCTATCTGAAACACTTATATACAAGAAATCAGGACAAATATTTTAAAAAATGGAATTATGCTTTTATCATCTATTTAAAACTGATTTTGACACTAAATTTGAATATCTATTTAGCAAAGTAAACTCAAGGCTAGTTACAGGAGAGATGTGACACAGAACGGTGTCAGTAAAGCTAATATTCTCACCTTATTTTAGGTATGAAGGAGGTTTGAATTCAATGAAAAGAACTAACAATGAAAAATTACTTTGGCATTTCAAATGGTTAGATTGAATTTATATTTTTGAGCATCATTTTGCATTTCCAAAGAATACTGTGACATAATAATTAGACAAATGGTATATGATGTACAATGCTAGCTGAAGAAAATGACAAATTTGTGTTTTCTAAAAAATGAGTAATTTTATTGTCATATACTTTCAAAAGGGCAAAGCCTATATAGAAGAAAAAAGAAAAAGTATTTTCTTTATGATTTTGGGAATAAGGTTCATACAGTAGCAGTGAGACTGCATTGTCAAGGCTATCACACAGCAAATAAAATAACTAATTTCGTAGAGAAAATATAGAACCTGTCCAAAAATGCAGTGAAGTAGTTGTTCATAATGGAATCCAGTTTTGGAGGGAAAAAAATAAAAACAAAGCAGGAAAAAAACCTGAGGCTTTAGAAAAGCTCATCTCTCTGCAGATTTAAGATGTTCAAGCCAAGGCCTCTATCAAAAAAAGTTATTAAACAAGATAAATAAGAAATTTGGTTTTAGCATCGCAGGGACTAAATGACACTACTTGAAGAGAAAATTATAATGAAAACTCAGTTTTGGAAGCTACACCCAAACAAAATGAAATTAAAAATTCTGAAACTATTTCTGGAAAGCAGTCCAAGACAGATTTCTTTCATCCAACAAACAAAACAAAGTCCTCAAACAAACAAAACAAAATAGAAACAGCTTTGCAGAGAGGTACCAGATCATTTAACTACACCAAAGGAACTGGGTATAGAGGGTCATCTTCTTGCTGGGCAAGTGCTTTAGCCATCAAGCACAGCAAACCAGAATAAAATGTTTGGCTTCTCAAATTAAATGAGTTCCTTTTTGGAAGATATATTAAAATTACATGTAAGTTCTTAGCTCAAATGTATTTCAGCACTTTTGAATTATGCCCTTGTAGTCATACTGAGACAATAATGGTAATCAAAAAAGTGACTGATCCAATCTGTTTTTAAAAACTTACTTCTAATGGTAAGGCTGACAGAATGAATCAAATTAAAGGTTTTCCCATTCCAGCATCCTATTTAAGACAGCAACAAATACTGGATATTCAAGAATATGAATATAGAATAAACATCATAACTCCTCCCTAGAATAACTTCCTAAACTTCACAAAGTTTTTGCTCAGTCACATCTCTTAGTAGCCTTGAACAGATTCTTCTTCAGGTCATGTGTGCAGTTAGGCATATTTTGTAGTAGAAAATGAGCTGCATAATGTAGCAAATCAAAGAGTTTACACAAATATCTGCACTGTATAAGCTATATTTTAGGCATGGCTCTCTCAATAATTTGCTTTAAATTAAAATTATCATGTTATCTTGCCTATTAATGTCTAAGTTTTTATTTGCCTTGGGTTCAAATGCTTGTATTTGCAATAGACAGAAATATCATTACTTTGATGCATAATAGAATTAAAATAATTCCTTCAAACCGTCTTAAATTTTTAGTATGCAACATTGACAAAAAAAATTGAAGTCCCTTTTGGACTTGAGACTTTTGGCACTACCCTCTTTTCAGGACTCCACATAAAAGGCAACGGTCTTTTGAATTACCCCTGTATTTTATAATACCAGTTTAAGGATTTCTTACCTTTTTTTTCCCCCTGCATGAAAGTGGCTCAGAATTGGGTATTGTCATAGTCTAGTGATCCTATAAGTGCATCAGGAATTTCTAACAGCCACTCTTCCTGGTGTGATTGCCCTTGCTACTGCAGGTGACAAGGAAACCAAGGGAGATTTTGTTTAAGTCTTGCTGGAAGGATGAGGTAGCAAAGAAGACCAAAACACTGCAATAGCACTCATATTCTCAATAGAACTCAATATATTCTCATATTCCCTTATAACTTTACAGCTATAGGAAAGATTGCAAAAGTTTTATCAGGGTTTCATTTAGACATCCTGAACAATATGTGTCTGGGAGAAAATGTTTCCCAAAAGCAATCATGCATTTGTTGCCTCAATATTAAACCAAAATACAATTAACAGTCAACTAAGCAAAAAAAAGGGGGAAAAAAAAGGAATGTAAAAGTACCACAGGTGCAAATTTGATAGTTCTTTGTGAAAGATGTCCTGCTATCTTTTTTTTGAAAATCAATAATCTATTAAGCAGGTACAGTACTCTGAACTACCCTTGTTACTTCTGAGTCCTCAAAAGAGCTAAAAATTGATTTAATGCATAGTTTCTAATTGCAGCTATAGATTGCTTTTAAAATCTATATAGTTCACCTTCATTTCTTCTGTGTTTCCAATTTTACTTGCCATTTGTTCTGTTTTATTCTCCTTTGTTCTACCAAGATGAACACTTTTCAATTTTCTATGCATAAGTCATTACCCCTTATTGTTGCTTAGTGGGTCCTTTGGCATCTCTAGCTTAAACCGAGTAATTAAAAGAGCTCAGAAAATCCTTAGCCTGAGCTTTCCACAAAGCAGAAAAGTGAATTGTTCCCCCAGTGGTTGCTGTTGAAAGGAATGAAGGAAATTGAGGAAACAGGATGATTAAACTTTACACCACTATCTCATATTTTATTCAGTGTGATCATAGAATACTTAGGTAGTTCACCACCATGGGGAAATTTTTGATGCTGATTGATAGAAGTAGCTCCTACTTTCAACATGAGAAATTAAGATTTAAAAATATGTAATGATTTTAAAGTACTTCAATGTAAAAAACCTGTTCAACTAACCAGATTTTATCTCAATGCAATCTATTTAAATTGATGTGCTGAAGCAGAAAGCAACTGACCACCATTTAAATGAACAGTGACCCCCAAAAGCTAAATATTAGGTAGATAACAGATGCTGCTATTCTAAGTTATAGAATTGTTCTGTAAATCCCTTCATGTACAAATAAGTAAACGATCCTATTTTCTAGTCAATTATTCTATTTAATGAAAAAAAATCAACACAACATAACCTGGATAACTAGGGAAGGGAAGGAGAGGCTATGTTTATCTGTCTTCTGCTTTCATTATAAGAACTAAGCAATACTACTGTGACAAACTATATTTCTTATTAATTTATGTTCTGAATTGCAGAGAGAGCACAGAGATTTTCATCAGATCCCTTAGACATGATACTTATTTGTTTAGATATTAAATTTAAAAAAACAGGTTCATTCTGGACTCAACTCAGTGGGACTGCACATTCACACACAGTTAAGAGTGACTGTATATGTTCCGTGAATGTGCAACAAATTTCACACTATTGCATATTTCATGATGTAAAACAGCACAAATCAGATCCCTAAATAACCCTCTGAGTTTTATGAAGAATTAGTAAATTATATATGTATATATATATATATTTATATTTATATAGATGCAAAATTTCTCATTTTAGCACACCCGATTCCTGGTATGCTCTGAATTGTATTGTATACACTGCTTTAGTAGCTAACTTAAACTATTGTCTAGCTTTTCCTTGTAATATGTTTTTTTAGTGTGATATTAAAACATGCCCTCCCTCAGCTGTTTTGGAGGGCTATACTACTAGTGAAACCTTTTACTAAACTTAATAAAATATCAAGATATATTAGTTACTTGAACCTGAAAGACCTTTTTATTATATGTTAGTATAAGAATTTTTTTTTTTACTCTTCAGGATGGGATGCTGTGTCCATTATATAGTGCACTGAATAAAAACTTATGAATTTCAGTTGATATTTCATGGCACAATTCCTAAATGAGAATAAAAAATTCCATTTTGTACAATATTTTTTTTGTACAATATTTTAACAGAGGATTTTTGTGTGAATGCTCCTCAAGATTAGTCTAAAACTAATGAAAATTTTAAATCTCTGGATATTTGTAATACTTATATTATCTTGCCTCTGAATTATATTGATTTGCTATCTATTAAAGGGCAATTTCTGTCTCTAGGTTTCATATTGTTGTACTAGTGTATGTACAGTGTAATCTTTATTGAAGAATAGATACTACTTAAGTTGTGAAGTGTTGGTAAAGGAAAATGGAAGGAATGAAATTTTCAAAGAATCCTGAAAGGCTTAATCCTTAGACTTGCTGAAGACCAGCAAGAGTTGAAAATCCACTCGTACTTGTTTGTATATGTGCTATTTGAAACAGCTCATTGCCAGGGTACTACATCCTGACATGGGTCAAAACTCGCATGGCTCAGCCCCACACTACAGCAAGACCCAAAGGTGGACTAGTCCTCTTCCTCCCCTTACCCACTAGCACCTATGCTTTTGCTTTCAAGAAAATAGTCACTGTCAAATGTTTTGAAAAGGTAACAGGTTGTCTAACTATCAGGAGTCACCTCAGAAGCACATTATGTGCCATCAGACATATCTGGCTGCAGACTGTGAAAGTACCAGCTTCAAAGAAACTTCATCGTTTTCCCCTTTTTCTGTGTAGGTAAAGTGAAACTGGGACATCTTTTTTATCCCAGTTAAAAACAATAGTTGATGCTGTGCCTAATAAAAATATATTTTATAGAATTGTCTTTATTTACAAAAAATACATACATATCTTTTCATAACTGAGTGCAGACTGCGTTCTTCAACTAACAACAACCACTTTTTCCAAACCCCTCACATCTCACGTTCTTGCAGGAAGGCTGATCAGGCTTTATGAGGTGCTTTGTCTCCTTATTTTCACTTACACACACTTCTTCTACAGACGTATCTCGTTGAATATGTTCTGTATAGAGAGTTCAAGTTCCTGAACAGTCCTATATTTGCTTTCATTTTTAATGAAAATATGAATAATACCTATGTCTTAAGAGAAGAATAAAGTTTCAAAAAAACTTCAAGCTGGTGACCATGGTAGAGGTATTTATTGCTATCACATAGTCTACAGCATAATGAATGTCTACTGGAATTGAGATAATAAGTAAATAATAAAATAGTGTAACCCAGCATATATAATCCCATGACAATGTCTATTTACATGCACCAACCCTGTCTCTGAGGTACATAGCATGCATTATTAAACAGTAAACAAATATGTATTAGATTAATATCTGAAATTAGTTACATCCGTTAAGGTAATGTTTTGCCATATTTCATTTTCTCTGTAATTTATTGTACAAATAATATAAGTTCTAGAGTGAGAAATTATAAAACTAAAAATTGTATTAAATATATATTTCATTGCATATGAAGCTAAACTATATTTTAGTTTAATTCAACAATCCTAAATACATTAATGCTATGTGCTTCAAAACTTGAAATGGCAAACTGTGCTCTTATAAACTCCATTAACAGAAAAAAACACAACAAAGATATTTCAAAAAGTAATTTTATGGTATTTTTAACTGTTCAGTAGAGAATATGGTTGGCCAAATGTAATGATCCTGTAATCAGTGCACTTGACAGTCACATTCTGAAACAAACTTTGATTTTACAAACAAATCTTCTGTGTCAGTTTTTCTTTCACTATTCAGGCACAATTAATCAATGTGCTGACTTTCAAGTCACAATTTAGCTGTTCAGTATTTCATTAATCATGCTGGCACAGTTTTAACATTCAATAGAGTAACAGTATCAGGCCAAAACTGAAATACCTTCAGGCAAAGAGGATTTTAAGTAGCTAGAGCAAATTTCTCTTCCCAAGTGAGAATTACAGTGACTTTACAGGTTGCGCTGTCACTATAATTCTCTGTATTTTCAAGGGGGAAGAGGACAGCGGAAGAAAAGGGAAAGAAGAAATAATTTCAAGCACTGTTCCTGATACATTTTGTCCTGATTTACAGTCCAGAATAAAGAAGAATAAAAAAATACTAATGAAAATAAAAATCCTGATTCCAAGAGCCTTGTCTGAATTAATACCTGTATGGATAAATTTAATTTCCTGACTACTTGGCACTTTAAGTTTGCTGGAGTGATGCTATGAAGGATGTCACCAGGACAACAAACATCTTGAAGGCTGTCTGAGCTCAAGCACACTGATTCAGCAAGAAAAGCCTGACACTTTGGGATACAATCACTTCAGAAATGAAAAGCTGCTCATTTAAAATGAAATTCAATCTATTGAATTATTCAAAAATAATTGATTACATTGGGTAGAAAACCCCTCACTAGCACTTGCTTGCATTAATGAATTAGAAGTAGAAAACACTGTCAGAATAAAAGTATAAATACAGCTAAATTTGCAGACAGAAATACTTTGCAGTAGACAGTAAAGACTGCATAATTGGATAGTGCAATCTGACAGCATGTGAAGTGTAGTGAACATGGAAGATCCATCTAGTGTTAATTTTGCCTGGGAAAGTAATTCTAATGAATAGCCTTTCAAGTCCAGGTATTTTTATTAAAAAAAATAAAATTGATCACAGCATTTACATTCTCATCTATTGGCATTGTGTCATAAAGAAGCAAGTTGATTTGAAAGATGAATCATATGCAGTTTTTCTGTCATGATTATTGATTATCTTTCAACCTATAAAGACTGCCTAAGGTTATGGAGCACTGAAAGATTTGTTACCTTTATAGATCTATCTTTTCTGTGGTGATGAAAGTAAACATAAATCTGTTTTACCAAATGATACAGTAAACATGATTGCCTTAAATAATTAAAAACATATTAAACATAAAGAAATAACATTCACTGCAATTTTTTAAAGTTAAGAAAATAATTGAATAAACATTTTTAATATGCTGTCCTGCTTTGAAGAGCTTGACAAATATTTTTATTTTGCACATTGTCAGAATGCATAGAAACACCACCCAAATATCAATTGCATTTAGACACCTAAGATAAGTACAGGGTTTTCTTCTGCACTGCAAGTGAAGTTGGGGAAGATATGTAGAAAGGAAGAGAAGCAACAATAAAAAAAGTGAGGACACAGAAGCAAACAAATCAGCAGTTGAGTTTGCTGAGCATCTATTAATGTTGCTCACGATTTATAGACATTGGACAAACAATACATATATGAACAGGCATATATGAACCCTGCAATTGCACCAAGAAACAATGACCCATTTTAAGTTGACAGAGGCTTCCAACCTACAGAAGTTTCCCTCCCCTCTATACCTTGGTATGGCTCTAAAATAGCTTATGTGACTGTTCTGTAGCCACTTGCAGTTAAATGGGGTTGTGTCAGAAAAGCTTTTAATTTTTAAACCTGTTTAAAATGATCGAGGTCATTCTGATTAAAATTAATTAGGCCTTGATTGCAGCTATTCATAGATTGTTGAGAATAACAGACATTCTGGTGGAGAACAGATGGGTTTACAGCGGTAATTCCAACACCCTCAGACATCCCCAGAAAGCTATGCCTGCCCACACATGCAAAAGTCATTCTTAAAAGGCAAGTCTAATCCCAGACTTTTTGCTCAGTAATCCTTTTCTATGCTCCATAGTGTACAATCAGCATAATAGCATCACTTTGTGCTAAATCCTAATGTAATTCTCAGGGTGCATGTAGAAAATTATCCAACTGGTACCCTACTGTGTATTGTATTACTACATGAATAGGTGTTTGCAGAGGATTAAAGTTGCTCTTGGATGATGTTTGTAGGTACAAAGGAGATAACTGAAATACTCACTGGTGATCTGGATAAACAGCAAGTCTATTCCTTAAGACACAATTGATTCTGGAAGCATCTGACAGCTTTGAGACTTTTCCCTCTTCATCATCTACAAGATTCTGGGTTTAGTCAGTAGAAAAGTAATACATGTGTAGATTCAATGGGTAATGGTGACTCCTTAGACTGGTTTATTGGACTATAGTTCCAGTTGTCATAAGATCTCAGCACCACCCTATGTACTCCTTTCTGGACTGAGACAGAATTCCAGTAAGGCCATGGGCACTGAAGTGATGTTAGAGTAAGCTGGAAAAATTCTAAAAGGCACTGTACATAGGAAATATGACACACAGAAAATGAGGAAATACTTTGTTTAGCATCAGTCTGTGTTATGATATATGAATTTTTCTATTAGAAGTTGATATCGATGTCACTTACATATATCAAGATCTTTCATTTGCTGGAAAGTCATTGTTGTATACAACAGCACTGGAGTGTTGATAATATACTCTAAAGAGAAATCTTGTGAGCAGGATATATTTAATTTCTGTAAGGTCTGTCTATCTATCTACATTTGTATGTGGATGTATTTACAGCTGAAATTAATAAGTACTTCTTTACTAAAATCATTTTGAATTAGAATTTTTCATTAGAAATATTATGTTTATAACAGTTTTGTATATCAGAGATTTTTAATATTTATGTCATGGATGGTTAATATTTTTGTTAATCCTTTTAATTAGAAATTTTGTTAGAATTTATATTTTCTGTTATTTCCAAGATAATCTCTCTAAAACATGTTAAGTAATTTACTGCTACTTTCTTATGAAATTTCATTTTAACTTTATGCTGGCACTGTTTGGACCTTTTCCACAACCTTTCACTTTCACATAGAAAGTATTTGAGAAAGCAGCTTTGCTCAAGCATTCTACCACCTCCCACATACCATTATCATTCATCTTTTTCAGTCTTTTATTTCTTAGCCCAGAAAGAAAACAAACCTTCTTCATGTAACTATCAGCCAGTTGCATATAGTAGCCAATGATTCCATTGTCTTCCCCACATATCTTACACCAGCAGTGGCTGGTAAACTTCTCTTTTTTACCGCTGTCTAATAAATACACAAAGAATTGGCTTTACAAGTGTTCCCAGCTGTTTTCCCCTGCAGTGACTGGAGAGACAGAGACTCTGCACTGGCTGGGTGACTCTGTGCGAAGCAGACAGCACAATATCCTTTAGAGATGCCTGTCCCTCTCCTTTGATGGTTAAAGGGGTCCAAGTAATCAGCTTAGACTATTAGACAGATGAAGATAATCTTACCCTTCTCAATGTGTATCTGTTGTTATTTCTATTCATCTCATGTATGAATGTAACACACAGTAATCCCTTGAAAAGAGATACCTGAAGCAGGATCAGCTCATCCAGTTTCTTTCAGTTCTCACCACAGTGAGTTTTCTTTTCTACTTTTCATCTTTTTCTTTCTAATCATGTTTTTGCTTTCTATGTGGAAAAGTAAATCCACTATCTCTGAAAGTTTTGCTCTGAGGTATCTTTGTAACCCTTGGCAGTTCTGATGTCAGATTACTTCAGTTAAGAGAGAGCAGCAAATATTGCTAAAGAAGTGAATTCTTAATTTCAAATATACAAAATGAAATAAACAGAGAATTACGTTCTGGGACAAATCTACTTGGTGGTTGTCCTTTGAAATGTAGCTCGTTTATAACTGTATTCCTCTTTATTTTACAGACCTCCTCTTAGATAATATGAATTGGAAAAGTTCATTTCAGTGACCATCTCCCACTCAAATTACACTGTGTGTCACACTAACTTTCAGATTTCATGACTTAACATCAGAAAAAACCCTTCAGAATACATCTTTCAGTGATGGAAACAAAAAAAATAATGCACCTCTATATCCTTGGCATGTCCAACACTTGCAGCAGGAGAAAGTCTAGATATTTCAGGCATTGGTAAAAAAAATACAGGATGCTCTTCTGCGTCTTAGGACATTGCAATCAGTTCATCTTAGGCAATTAAACACCTGATTTTATTCACAATGACTGCATGGTACTGACTGTGCCATTTATAAAAAATTTACAGTCTCAGTCCAATTGCTACTAGATGCCATATTAGCATAGAAGACAAGGAATATGTGTTAATTTTCTGTTAATTTTTCAGCAATAAGTTTTCTTAAAGGACAGAGCAGAAGAATGTTGACTGTGCTATGCTGAAAAACTTGCCTTATGCCAATTTCAATGTGACTTCTGCAGAGTTTTATTCTGGGACTACTGCTTTCATAAGCTTCCTATCTGGCACCTTTGATTTCACACATGAAATATCATTATATTCATGAGATATGTTTGGTTAATTTTCAGCAGTCCATTATTTTTGCAGTAAGCAACATAAGCTATATGAAAAGGTTTAGTAGAAAAAAATATTATATCTCATAATGCTGTCAAATATTTACATCTGGCTGAAAGACCACTTATTGGATCTCTGAAACTCATTGAATTTGTATGGAATAACTTTACTAAAATATGAATCGGTGTGTAGGAAAAATATCAATATGTATATACAATTGTATATGTATATACAATTTTTTCATTTAACCACTTTACCAACTGCCTTTCTATATTCAACTACCTGATTTGCTAACCAGAGTGAGGAAAAAAAATATTTTGAAAAGGTGCCAGTTTTTTCAACAATTTTAAGTCAGTGATACCGACAAAAGTGACTCTTGGTTTTTGTTGTTATTATAAAAACAAAAGAAAGCTCTTGCTGAAGAACATCCAAATAGTGACAAAACTGGTGAAGGGTCTGGAGCACAAGCCCTATGAGGAGTAGCTGAGGGAGCTGGAGTTGTTTAGTCTAGAGAGAAGGAGACTCAGGGGAGACCTTATCACTCCCTACCACTACCTGAAAGGAGGCTGTAGCCAGGTGGGGGTCGGCCTCTTCTCCCAGGCGATAAGGGACAACACATGAGGAAACAGCCACAAGTTGCACCACAGAAGGTTTAGATAGGATATCAAGAAAATTTTTGATAGAAAAGGGTTGAAAAGCACTCAAACAGGATTTCCAGGGAAGCAGTGGAATCACCATCCCTGGAAGTGTTCAAAAAATGTGTGGATGTGGTGCCTAGGGACATAGTTTATTGGTGGACTTAGCAGTGCTAGGTTTACAGGTGATCTAGAGGATCTTAAAGATCTTTTCCAATTAAATAATAATGTAAAAATAAATAATAAAAATTATAATAAAATTATAAATTATATACATGATAATAAAATAAATTAATAAATGATAATGAAAAAACAAAATGCAAAACAATAAACCCCAACCAACCAAACAAAAAAGTAGTTTAGTTATGTCTTTCGCATTGTTAGGTTCTTTAAAAGTCCTTCTACTTTTCATTGCACATCAGTATTTATGTTTGGGATTTGGTTTTTTTTTTTCCCCCAGAACTGATGGGGGAAATCTTCTGAGCTTCTAAACTTACATAAAGCCTGTCCTAGTCAGAAAATCTTTTACTCTTTGAATTGACATATTAAGGTGATTTTGCCTGTAAGCACTACGTATGGCTGTCCTGGTTTGAGAGGAAGTGAGTTTGTTGGGATGCTGTGGTCAAACCAATAGGTGCTCAGATTTGAATATTGGCACCTGGTGTGGCCACTGAGGACATGGATACACCTCTGAGAACACGGGGGGTTAAAAGCAGAGAATGCCCAGGAAAACTTTCTCTTGGTTCCGGTCAGGGAAAGGTTCAGACCTCTCCCCTGCCCAGCTGCTGTGGCTGGGTGGGGGATAGGAAGCCATGCAGCCAGGTGAGGTGAGCCAGGGCCTTGGACAGAGAGGTGAGGTGAAGAGGCCCTTTCAGGATGGGAGGGTGGAGGAACATTGGAGAGTCATTGGGCGGCCCCTGTCCCACCCCCAGGTGAGTGAGAGAGAGAGCTGGTGCCTGTGTTTGTGCCACCTTGAAATTTGATAGCAGGCTGGCTGAGAAGGAGAAGGGGGGGGGGGGGGGGGTGCGGCGAGAAGAGCAAGGCAGCCGTGGGAGTTTTGAACAGGCAGAGCCTGAGATTTTTAACCCTTTTCTTGGATGATGGAAACCTTACAAATGCTGATCCTCCTGGAGTTGAATGAGAAGAGAGATAGAGATAAGAGGAAATGGACCATGAGAGAAGTGGAGAAGAATCTTGGGTGGGCAGAGGTGATGGAGTGGCCTTTGGCTGGACTTTTCTTGTAGAGCCATGGACAGAACCATTTTTCCTGTGACACAGAGACTGCATTTAGGGGGAAGCAATGGCTTGGAGCCAAGAGAGTGCAGTGATGTCATGTAAAGGAGTGCGTGAATAGAGACAGCAGGTGAGGAGGGTGGTTGGTGCCCTCCGTCTTCAGGGAAGAAGGAGAAGATCTCTGTTCTTGAGACCCCGTGGCCTCAGGGGGTGAAATCTGGGGGGGACAGGTGTCCCAAAAGTGAGAGACTGTGCTCTTTTTGGAACTGGACAAAGCACCCTTAAAATGAAGACCCTAGAAGCAGCTCTGGGCCATGCACAGTGGTGAGAGCACTGGGCATGGAGAGAAGATGTTAGGATGGCAAATCTTCTCCAGGCTGTGCCACGTGTGACATGGAAGCACACGAGGTTTCAACTGTGTTTCCTGGGGAAGCCTATGGCACAAGAGGGACACCTCTCTTCTTGATGAACTGAGAATTGATTATCTGAAGGGTGGTGATGGATCAAGAGTTGGTGATCTGAGGGGTGGATGTACTGGAAATTTGGTGGGGGGAGGAGAAATGTTTTTGGAAGGTTTTCATTCTTTCTGTGTGTTTCTTTTTACATATAGTTGTACGTTAATAAAGTTTTTTCTTCTTTATTCTGAAGTTGGAGCCTGCTTTGCTCTATTCCTGGTCCCATCTCACAGCAGGCACCAGGGAGAATGTATTTTCATGGGGACACTGGCATTGCACCAGCGTCAAACCATGACAATGGCCATGGCAATCTATGTTTGCAAAATGTCTCTTGGGTTTTATATTAACACATGCTGGATACCTTGGCTTTTTCTTATCCATCACACCTTACAGAACACAGTAGATATAAAAGAACTTTAGTTCAATGCTGACTCATATATAGGAGATAGTGGACAAAAATAGGGAAACAAGAAGTACCATTTAATCTAAATGCATTTCATGTAAAGAAACAGGTTAGTTAGGCCATTATAGGTCTTCATGCCTGGGTTAAGCAGTTCCTTTTATATGAATGCATGTATTTCAATATTAAAGGCTATAAAGCACTGAGCTGAGCTTTGTTATGAGGTATTTTTTCTCTTAATAAGTATACAGAATTTAGAATTTTAAAATTCAAATTTAGTCTAAGAATTTTGAATTTTAAAAACAAGCAGACCAAAAAAATTCTATCAGGTATTAGTAAGCATACAGGTTTGTACTATGAACAGGTTAATTATGCAGGACAAAGTGATCACTGTGTATATTGTTGCTTCTTCTTCTTGAGTGTATTTAATTGAAAGTGACAAAAAGCTGATCTCAGATATTTTAAAATTTACATGCCAGATATGCTCCAATTCAAAGTACAGTATTAAAAAACTTTCCTATACAGTCATAGAGTGATCATGCTTTATATTTATGCTTCTAATTTTTTTCAATTTTACTTAATAGAATTATAGCAAAAATTTCTAAATTTATTTTCTTGTTGTTTCTCCTAAATCCTTAACTGCTAAGAAGAACAGACAGAAAATGGCACCATTGAATAAACTGTTGTTTTCTTACTAGCTCTGGATTCTTATGGTTATCATAATCTAGTTGTGCACACAAGGAGAGATTTTTGAGGAAGGCTCTTATGGTACGTCCACATATTTTTAAGTTACGAAAAAATAAATAAAGCCCAACAGACATTTTGAAAATTACTGCATAAAAACTCAATTTGTATCTACCCCAGAGAAACTTTTATCAACAGGTGCCAGATTTTTATATCTCCTTAATAACCTGGATCTTACTTCAACAGCTGATACAGAGTATTGTTTTTCCCACCTTGAGCAGATTGACTTTTCAGGCCCTGTTAATGGGATTTTCATAAGACTGTTTGAGACAGATGGCCTTCTGTCACCTGTCTGGTCTCTTACCTTTCTGAGTGTCCAAAATATCTTTTGCAGAACTGTTTGCTTCTCTTATACTTCTGACCATGTCAGCATTCTTGGTATTTATTATACCTATTTATTATATTATTATATTTGTCCATAAATAAAAGGTTATTCTGGTTCTTGCAACTGAAAGTCAAATTAAAAAAAAATAGCAGACAGAGTGAATGAGTAAGTGGTGAGGCACAATCCACAGAACATATTTTAATTGATTGATAATCAAATAAGAGGTAGGAAATAAGGGGGGAAGTTAGTGCTCATGATCTGACTTCAATCATATGCTGTTCAATACATTTATAAAGACATAAAAAGATAATTATTAGCAAACTGACTTCTTAAGTGAGTCAATGTTATTTACAGTGACCCAAATTGAAGGTAACGAAGGAGTTTTAGAAAGATGTCATTACATTAATTGACCTGGAGACACAGAGACAGATGTTTTAGATAAATTTTCTTTCCCTGTTCTCTTTCCTGGGTATCTGATATTTTTTCTACTAAATTAACTTTCATGCTTTCTCTCATGATGCAGTTTGGAAAGCCTGATTCATTTCCCTGACAAGGCTGACACTTATTTCACTTCAAATAAGGTTCATTGAAATAAAATTAAGAGTTTTTCCACCTTTTCTTTCTTCATTATCTGCTCACTTTTAAATTTCTGAAACATTTTTGTTTTGTCTTTTGCAATCTCATCACAGAATTGGGAGGGGAACTGTATTTTGTTATCTGTTTGTAAAGTATGACATAAATTCACAGTGCTACATGCTCAGTATTTAATCAAAATGCCAAACCATAAAATTAACAATTCATACCCTTGCCAAGGTGCTCATTTGGCAGAAAATGGAGGCTCAGGTCCAGATGGGCTTTAAATTATGAAATAACTCTGTTATTTGAATTTCGATAGAAATGTCTAGCTTCTATATTTGGACACCCTCTACAGGAACTGTTTTCAGCTTGTGCTAATACAACAGTTGATGATGAAATGGCAGGTTAGGTTCTGTCTCTCCTTGTGCATCTGTACAAACAAGTCAGAAATTCTTCATCAGGTACATTTGGGACAGGGAATAAAAATCTTAACATGCAATGTACTTTGGTTTTGCATTCTACTGAATTTTAACATAACCCAAATGTAGAAATGCTACAACTTGAGGTTTCCTCCTTATTTATTTATTTATAATTAAAGCAAAGAGAGGGATGATCTAAAAATATAGTTCACATCCTAGGTAGTCCAGACGGTTTCTTAGGGATGTCTATCCATCCTCCTTACCTATGGAAGACACTTGGTGTATCTAACTTAATAGATTGCCTAAATTTGAGTGGTTTGTACTTACTTGGATTAGTTCCTGCTAGTATAATACTATAAACATAGCATTTCACTTAAATCTTGGGGGTTTTAATAATTTTATGTTTCTATATTATTCTATATTTTCCACTGAAATTAATAAAATACGCTGAAAACTTACGTACTAATTCCATTCCCTTGCAAAATTTAATTTCTTTATAAAAAAGAAAATAAAATACAAAAGTTTGCAGAATGTCTGCTGTAATGAGTTCAGAAAATTTACAGAATCAGAATTATTTTCTTAGTTCCTTTGTAATTCTATCTATATAACACAATGAAATACATTATGACAGCACCAAGATGAAATAAGGAAGAAAAAAAAATTCTTAAATCATGGAGTGAACTTCAAAAAATAAATGAGTAATGAAAAACTGAATTATACTTGAGGGATGCAGAGCTCAAAGAACCAGAAAGCTTGTCTTGAAAATATGGAAAACTACATTGCTTTGTGTACAGCGTGCTGTTATTCACATTTTCATTTGCTTATGTATGGAAAAAAAAAAACCCAAAACCCTGCTTAGGTAAATAGTGATAATTTTGAACATCACTAAGTACTAAACCAAGTTCCAAATATCCATGATTACAATAGTAAATGAAATGTCATTGCCAAAAGGGTTTATATTTCAAATAGAGATAAAAAGTTGGGAAAGAGCAGAAGAGCCAAAAACAATGATATGAGCCTTTTCTACTAACTGGGAGTGAAGATAGTATTTACTGCTATGTGCTAGTACTTATTAAGTCTAATAGCGAACAGAAAAGAGAAACAATAGAAAGCAACATCACAACTGCAGACAGAAACATAATTGAGGAGACACTGAAAAAAATAATCTTAAATATGACTAATGAGGATTCTGACAATTTTTTTTTTTTGTAATGCAAGTGAAAAATATGGCAAATTTACATAAGGGAAATGTATAGCAAAGAAAGGAAGGTGGAAGTCATTCAGGGAGGGTTTTAATTGAAACTCAAAGTTCAACTAAACAAAGAAAAGAAATACAATATATAGATAATGTTATAAAAAAGTTAAAACTGAAACTCAGTGAATTCAATCTTAACTCTATTTCATTTGATATCTTTCCAAGATGTTTGATGATGGATCCTTACTTAGTAAAGGTACTAGCTACTCACCAGGATAGTGTAATTCTTTAGATTTTAATAAAAGAAATAATTAGGCAGTATGACAAGACAAAAGCTTAGAAGTTGAAGACAAGCAAATACAGTGTTTCAAAGCCATTCTTGTTTGAAGATAGATGAACGGAAAAGCAAGGCTGGATGCCTTTTGTTGCACCCAGATTATTTCTGACATCCCAGGGTCTGGAGAGATTCTCTGTAAACAAATCTAATCCTAAGCAAAAAACAAAAATCTTTTGAGACAGTCTTCTTTTAAGACATTTACTACTGCTTTTTATATTTTTTGTGAAGTTTTTCTTTTGTTTTGTTATTTTTGGTTAGTGTGGTGATAGTAATAATTTGTGTACGTGAACAGTGGGACACATGGTGTCTAAACTACCACAGTTTTGGTTAGGGCTGCCTTTTGAGAAGAAGCCAAAATACTTTATAGCACTTCACTGCATGTATCTGTCAGATGATTAAAAGGAATATCTATAATTTACATAACTAAGAGTGGCTGCTGCTCTCAGCTTTCTTTCAAATTATCCTCAAGAGGCAGGACATTCATCCGTTCCTTAAAAAGTGAGAAGTTTTTTTTTGTTGTTTTAGAATGTATCATTCATCCTGTAAGACAGAAATACTGATGTAATGGAAAGTGGACTTTGGGTCATGATGTGACATCATTAGTGCACTATTTCAGAAAGTCCTAGAATATTTGGGATGTTAAAGGCAACTTTGTTGTAAATGATGCCTTGTTTTTCTTTGGAATTTATTGCTTGATTAGTGAGAAGAATATAATCTCACAAAGGAGAAGATTACACACTTATTTGTATATTAAGTGAGCTGCCTTGAAAATTCAAGTTTCATATTCAAATACTTTATAACTAAAAATTCATTTCCTGCACTAATTGCTACATTAATCATTTTTAGCCACATCTTGTGTTAATTGCTTTAAAAGTACTTACCTGATGCCAAAACATTTCATAGAGTGTGAAAATGAAGATTAAATTTGGAGATTCAAAATCACTCTGCACAGTTAGCATACTATTTAGGGATATGGAAAAAACTAAAATATTCGACTTCTAAAATATATACATGTAGTAACCTGTATATGTAGGTATACGGAGAAAAATAACAAAAGAATACTAAATATTGCCATCACAACTTTAGGAGATATTTTCTGCCAGTGTTGCATCAGAAGAAGGCAGAAAGGAAAAACAATGAAAAAGGTCTCATTTTGGCATAAATCAAGAAAGACAATGGGAGGCCAGAGGTCTCCTGTAAATTTCTGGCTCTAAGTACTTACCAGAAGGGCTGATTATAATTCATATAATAGATGTGCTATATATGTCGACAGGTCCTTTTTCTGTGACATATAAAAGAATTTACAAGAAAAAATCACTTTTAAGAAAAACAACAAACAGTTAAAGATATGTGAAACAGAAAAACAGAAATAATCAGATTTTTAAACCCTCTGTAGTTATCCCTAAAAGAAATCTTAACCTTTTGTAGCAACTTCAGGAACTGTGCATCCTATACAGTTATGGCTGGTTCCATAAAGGTACATTTTCATAGTTTTATTTGCTATTCTTTCCATTGAATTATCTACTTTATTATCTAGAAATATATATTTTATTATATATTTATTGTATATATATATTTTATTATATATCTATTATATATTTTTATTTTATCTATTTATTATATATTTATTTTATATAATATTATAGATAATACTATTTAAATATTTATATAATAAATAATGTATTTACTATATATATATAATCTTAATATTTATTCTTCTTCTTTCCTAACACCATTTTCATGTTACTTTCTTGCATGTTTCCAAAGAGCAGTTGGAAATGCAGGCTGTGTTAATTTCTTATACTACTTCCACTGATTAAATTGTCCTTATACTGCTCTCAAAAATAACTCCCGTGATGTAATGTTGCACTTTGGTTGAAGAAGGCTAATTCGAACCCAAGATTTTCATGACAGATATACAGAACATTAATGAGTAAACAGGAATTAGTGACTCTGATTTTATGAAGGAAGAGGAGCTAACAGGAATGCTGTGATCTGAGAAGTACCTGCCAATGGTGTGACAATGGTAGGGTGTTCAGGTACTGCCAAACATCTTGGGCACACAAGCTGCACTCAGGAGGTAGATTCGTGAGACCAAATACTCTGTCACTTTCTGGAACTGTTCTTCAAATGCATGTCTGAAAAAGTGCAATCCATGGGCAGGCTGGGGAAACAGGCTGTGAGAATATGCAGCGCAATGGGTTCAAATAATACACTAATCCAGGGAGATGTAGGCAAAAAATTTTCTTAGTGTAATTTCAGTGGCAAGAAGAGCCCTCTGGATTCAGTTGTTACTCCTGCTCAGTTGAGACACCAACTAAAAAGGTTCAGCAGGAAAAAACACTAACCTTCAAAAAAAATTATGGAAAGTCAGCCTGATAGGATATGACTTAGTGAATAATATTTTTTATGTCATATTCTACATAAAGGACTGGAACAATTTTTACTATATATGCCACATTTTATAAGGAAACATGGAAAAAAATATACATGATTTTGGGTTCTTTCTTTTGAATACATATACTGCAAGTTGATTGTTTTCTTTCCTCTTCCAGTTATGTGGATGATTTGGAAATTCAAATGCAGTAGTCTGTGATCTGGGAAAATCCTTTTTGAAGTGGAATTCTCAAATCAGATGGCAGACTGCATGTTAAAAGAATGAGAAGTTATTTTTGTTCATGTCTTTCAATAAATATAGGTTTTATATATCCTAGTTATCGATAATTTAAGATCATGTAGCACAGCTTATAAGACCTCACCCAATATGGGTAGGCAAACAGTTTTTAAGAATACGTAGAATGTCACCTCAATACTTTCAATATTGTAGCTATGTCTATCTTCACCTTTCAGTTAGTTAGCACTTTCAATTCATAGTGTAATAAAGAAAGAAAAGTTGCACATTTTACTGTACCATTTGCCCCAACAGGTTCTCTTCTTCATTTTCTTGTCCTTTTCCTCCATGGCTAAACAGTGGACTCTAAATGTCCATCTGTCTGAACTGTTATCCTCATAAAGGTAGAGCTGATAAACTTGCAAGACACATCTTGGCAAGAGTCCTTAGATTTCACCTAAGGTTTCAGGAAAACTAGGAGCTCTTTCATAATTTACAACCATCAAGTGAAAGTACTTTACATTGTGTTGTGTTGCCTGCACAGGGTATATAAAATATTTAGATGCTAGAGTGGGGTTTAGAGAGACAGTTTTGTCACATCAGTTTTGGCACTTTCTGTTACTCATGGTCACAGGAGACAATTAACACTTAATTCTCAAATCTGTGTTTTGAGAAAAGAGTTCAGGATTCAGAGAAATACAAAAGGAATAAAGGAGTGAAGACAATGACATATTTTCAGAGAGGAAACCAACCAAGGAAATCTATTTTTCTTGTTATATTATGTCTACTATTTCTGTAGTATTAGAGACAGAGTACTACGCATGAGCGTGGAGGTGTACATGGAATCAAGAATAATTGATGCAAAATTAAACCCAAAGTGAAGACCTAGATTTTGATGCCTGATAGAAAAAATGAGCTTCACTACTTAAAGAGAAAATTATGTTATTAATTGCCTAAAGATATGGAGCATTAGTTTGCACACAAACTGTTGTGACATGATCTATTAGCTATAACCTCGGGATAATCACACAGAGCCCGAGGCTTGCGGGAGATAAATGCAAAATGCAGTTGCTGAGTACTAAGGTGTAAGTGGCTCCTACAGGAAAGGACAAATTCAGAGGAATGAAATTACCCTGGAGAGCAGGAGGTAAGCTGAGATTTTGCAAAAGACATCAAGCTCCTTTGGGAAAGATGGTAATAATGGATATTTCTAGGTTGGGCTACTGCTGCTGTCATTTGATGATGGTTGAAACCATTCCTATTGCCTGCCAGCATCAGTAAGTCTTGTGACTACCCAGAGAAAGCAGCTGCCTCTGGTAGTTTGCTGCCCAGGGTGTTGCTTTGCCTAGTCAAGCTGGCCAAGATACATGGAACAGCCCCAGGAATAACCATTATATTGTACATTAAAGTTTGATATTTTCTGAGATGTCAGGAGATTAAGAGTGTGACATCAGGGATGGGGAACTTGGAAAGCTGAACATAAGTGGAACTCAAATGACCTCTATGATGGAGTTAGGAATCCCCAACAGCAGGAAGAAATTTAATCAGAACATACAAATAGGCAAAAGGTTGTCTAACACTGTTAAGACATATAACTATGATGACATCCTTTGATTCAGGATTGAACTGTTAAACAGAAAGTAAAATGAAAAAAAAAAAGGTGTGTTTTAATAACATGCTAGACCTATTGGTTCAGAATAATTTAGGTAATAACTGTGGCAATTGGGTCTTTTATCATGATATTTGGACATATATAAAACTGTCTCTGAAGCAGACTTGATATGAATATCAGCTCCTTTAAGCAATAATAAAGCCTTCAGATATAGGGGAACTTGGTCTTAAATTTTATCTATAGTGACACAAATAACTAGTTATTAAAGAGTTCAGTTAGTAGTGTAGCTTGAAAACAGAAACTATTTTTAATTGACAGCAGAGAAAAATAAGCTTTTTAAGCTAAAATAGACTGAAGACAGCCACTTCTAGCTAGAAGAAAAAATAATTTAGATTAATGCATTAAGATAAAGTAAATAAGGAAAGCATCTCAAACTTTGATTGAATTCACTGAATGCATCTGAAGTACCTTCATGTAAGACAATGTATGTCAGCTTCTGGTTCTTACTAATATTTTATGCTAGCATTAAAAGCTCTTAGCCCAATTATATTTAGAACCAGCATTTCTACTCAAATTCTGGAACAATACTTTGTTTAGAATAATATGTTCAATAGGAAAGGAAGAAAAATGTTTGGGGTTCATTTCTTTTGTTCCCCTTTTGCAAGTCAGAATGTGCTTTACAGTGAAAAAAATAGAATAACAGGATAGTGTCCTTCACAACAGAGTTCATTATAAACCTTTTTTTTTTACAGCCAACAAACAAAATTATTGATAAATACATATATATGCATATATACATATATGTATGTGTATCTATATGTCTTGTTTGATTTCCAAAAGACCATTAATGTAATCATACATTGTCTGAGTTATGTAACTGAATAAAATAGAAATAACATGTTTATATAGAAAAAAAAATTACTCTGGGATTTCTGCATCTTCTCAGTGTACAGCTATTCCGTGTAGGTTATCAATTTTTTTCACATTCTCATAAAGACTCAAAAAGTCTTCCTGCTTACATCAAGGCAATTGGCAATATTAAAGGTAAAGACAAAAGGAAGAAATAAAAAGAAGAAAAAACCCAGCCATTTCAATAATGCAGTGACTGGATTTTGAGTACTAAAGGCAAAAGGCATGCCAAATCCTCATTTTTCCTCCTGCACAGCTGTAAAATAGACTAATGCCGCTTGTGAGCTGGATCCTGAACTCTGAATCTCTGATCGTGTCATTACCATTCTGAACAGAAAAAGAAAATCTTGAAACTCACCAAAATAGAATAGAGAAGAAAGCATTATAATTATGGGGGTTTTTTTGTTGTTGTTGTTTTTCTGGGTTTTTAAATTTTTGTTCAGTTTTGTTTGTTTGTTTTATTTTTGTTTTGTTTTGGTTTTGTTTGTTTGTTTTTGTCTGGGTGGTTGGTTGGTTGGATATTTTGTGAGGGAGGTGGAGAGTGAGTTGTTTATTTTTTTAGCATATTTTCTAAACAGGTTTGCAAAAAATATAAATGGGTACACACCACAGAATGGTAAGAGGAGAATGAGATAATTGTAAGCCAAAGCAAAAATGAAATTTTACAGGTGGAAGCATTAGTCAAGGAAGTTCCTTTGGTATTGACAGAGCAGGGAGAAGAGACTGAACTGGAATGCTAACAGGAGAAACTGGCTACTGAGAAATAGCTATTTCAGAGAAGTTGCTTCAAGTGTTTACATAGATACTGATGATCAAGAGCTCACTTTTTGAAACACTAAATTCTTAGTAATATTTCTTCTAAATAAATACTTCAGTACCACAAACTAATAAAAGATTATATAGTCCCTACAAGGAAAGAAATCCTTAAAAGAAAGTATAGTACAGAATTTTAGGATTCTTTTTTGGTGAGAATTACTAAAAAGTGTGTATAATCCAGTTGGCTTGTTTCGATACAGATTTTAAATTGTTTTCTATCCTTCTAGTTCTAAAATGGAGTAAAATTCCATGACTTTGTACAACCACCTCTTGTGTTTTGCACAAGTCTTTATTAAAATTCAATATGATATTTAACTCTAGGCTTCCACTAGCATTCCAGTAGGGATAACAGAACTATGTCACACATGAAAAAGATCTTTGCAATATATTAATTAAATTCTCTGTTGGCTGATGAAGGACAAGTGCTCATACTTGACACTTGCTCTTTTTTTCTTTTTGTTTTTCATGCCACTTGAGGACAAAAAACCAGCTTAAATCCAAGTATTGATTAGTCTATTTTAACAGGAAGACAGATTCCAGCATAATATATATACAGGTTCAAACTGCTGGTACCAGGAGTCAAAGCATTCAGGAAACAGTGGTGGCTGAAAATTATATACCTAATCAGGTATTCCATTTTAATTTTTTTCTTTTCCTTTGTGTCATGAATTGTAAAATACCAGCACTTATTTCGAGGTCACACAAGTCAGGGCTAGCAGAGGAGTAGAGGCTTCCAGCAGGGATGATGGGTCAATCAGACACCTCTGGTCTCAGCATGAGGCTTCTGCTGCAGCAAAGGTAAGGCAGATTTGGGCTGGAATTTTTTCAACAAACTGATGGGTTTTATTGGAGCAACAGGCTATTTTTTTTTCTCTGATCTTTTACAAGAAAAAGAATAAGTCATTTTGTCTAATAGGGAACAGTTTAAGGTTCTACACTGGTAAAATGTCAGTATCATCTAAGCAAAACTATATATTACCTTTTTGTAATGAATGACATTTGTTATTAAGATTATTTTTTTCTGTTTCATGGGCACTGTGCTTGTGTATTGTATTTGTCCTTGAAAAGTCTGTTTAAGTTCATGTAATTTATTTCTGTTATATACAATTCAACAAGATGAATCAGGTGAAAATTCATACTGGATTCTGCATTTGGCATAGCATTAATAATAAAGTAGAGCAGGTTCATCACAATCCATGAGAAGCAAGTCTTTTAGCTCTAGGCATTTTTCCAGAGGCATACAGATTTCTGAGTCCTCTGTAAAAATGCTGCTACATTCCACCTCAAGATTCACCTTTGGTGCAAAGCAGAATCACAAAATTATAGACTGTTTGAGGTTGAATGAGACCTCTGGATGTTCACACTCCTGCTCAAGTAGGGCCACCTTCTTGCCCAGGACCATGGCCAGACAATTCCTGAGTATTTCCAGTGAGGGAGACTCCACAACCTTTCTGAGTAGACTCTGCCACTGCTCAGATACCCTCACAGATTTCAGATGTTCAGAGGAAACTTCCTGTGTTTCAGTCCTTTGCCCTTTTTCCTGTCGCTGGGTGCCACTAAGAGCCTGAGTTCATTTTCTTTGCACCTTACCTTCAGGTAGTTTGGCTAGAAGCTCCTTGTTCACTCATTCAGACCTTCCTACATATTTGGCGGACTTTGTATTTCTTCAGATGGAACCTGAGCTTGGCAGAGATGATCTTTGAACACTTAAACAATTTTCTTAGTCCCCCTTTTTTTTGGACCTCTTCCAAACAAGTCTTGGGAGAGGCCAAAATACACTCTTCTAAAGTCCAGGCTTGTGGGTTTGCCTTTCACTCTGTTCTCAAGATCTTGAACTTCTCCACTTCATGGTCACTGTAGCCAAGGCTGCCTTTGATCTTCACACCCCCAGAGATAATTTTCCCACTGGTGAGCATGAGGTCTGGGAAATAATCTCTGTTGGCTTCTCTATCAGTCAGAGGACAAACTGCTCATGCACTCTGGGAACCTTTAGAATTGCTCATGTCTTGCTGTGCTGTTTCTCTATCAGATATGGGATAGTTGAAGTCCCCATGAGTTCCAACATTTGTGAAAATAAAGCTGTTCCTCTGTAGAAGACCTGATCCACTGCTCTTCCCTGCTCAGGTGGCCAATAGCAGACATCCACTTTATTGCCACCTTTACATTTTTGTTGGGTTTTTTTTGTTTGTTTTGTTTTTTTTTTTAAATTCTAGCAAATAAGCTCTTGGCTCCTCATCCATCCTGGCAAAGGTCTATGTACTTCAGACACTTCTTAGAAAAAGGACAACACTCTCTCTTTAAGTTTTTTCTTCTGTACTTCCTAAAGAGCCCATATCCCCTCCTTCATTGCAACACTCCAGACACAGAAGTCATCCCACCACATCTCCAAAAAGACCACAGTCCACAGCTGCACACAGGTCTCTCCCTCATCATGTTAAGTCCGCATGCTGCCTGCGTTAGGATACGGGAACTTCATAGACATGCATATATAACTTGTGTATGGTGAAATTTAACAGGTACACAGTGAACTTGCAGACAGTGCATTGCAGCTAGCTCAAAATCATACTCCTCCTACCTCTTCACAACATCTCAGCAGCTATGCCCTTATTCTGTATGCTTGTTGCATCCACTTGTTACACAGTCTCTTTGAGACTGTCATCTCTTTGAGCAAAGAAATGCTATTTTTTATATATTCCCCAAAGCCTGTTGCTCTCTAGACACCACTACATTATAAATGTATAATAGTAGGAAGAGTGGAAACAAAATACAAAAAAATCTCAGCATTATAAATGTAATCTGTGGCATCATTTATATGTGTTTCTAAACCTTTACCTGCCATTCTCTGCCCCTGTCCTATTCATGACTTGACTACCTCAGAGACAATTAAAATTTTTCCCTGAAAATGTACAATGAGATTAAGGAATGAGATGAATCATTCTGCAAATAATGGAGCTTTGACCAACTCAGAATATTAAAATATGATTTCAGTAGTTTCACTCTTCTTGGGACTATACCAGGATGGTAGAGGAATGTAGTAACCCAGTCATTACATGTTGACTCATGAGACATCAAATTTGATTCTGAACATGTGACTTCAAACTTTGAAGAAAACACAATTTTCCTCAAAAATTCTCACATGAATGTCTGGATAGATACCAAAAGAGCAGCTGATTCAAGCCAAAACAAGCTCTGAATTTTTACCAGATTTGCTAGGTTAATAGCAGATGCTTTTATAATGCTTTTTTAAAATAAATGGTAAAGAAGGTTGACCAGAACAGTTCATTGTATACCTAGGGAATTTACTAAGGACCTTACTCAATTCTTATTCAGCTGAGAAGTAAATCCTTAACATCAAGAATATATGGCACAAACATAAATCAGTCAAGTCACCAATACAGAATATGCAGGCTTCATTCCCACTCTTTTCTTCTCTAGGATTTCAATATTTCCTACCATCAATAAAATCTTCAATGGCAGAATTCCTTATTTAGACAGCCTTCAAAACAATACTAAGATAAAAAGCTGGTTAAGAAAAAAAATACACATTAAATGCCTGTCAGTAATTTGAAACTCATTGTCAATTATAATAGTCTTGTATATCAACTACAGATTTAATTGCTTACTTGATGAGACAAAGAGATGGGCCCTGATGATGCACCATCCCCTCTCACAGACAATGTATGAGAAAATTTCAGCTCTTTGTCTTTTCTTCAACCTGCAGAATCCAATATTACGCTATTGAGAATAAGTTTTACACCAATTTACTTAATCCTGTCCTGGTTTGGAATGGGAGGGAATTCAGGGAAGTGATGCCAAGCTTTTTGTGTAACTAACAGTCTGTTGAGCTACTGAGAAGCTGGATACAGCTCTGTGAAACACACGTTAGAGAGGAAAAAATGCAGGAACTGTCTCTTTCCATTCGGTGAGGAGGCTGTGGGCCTCAGTCTCATTCCCCTGTCTCAGCCAGGCTGGGCTGGATGGTCCTGCCATGGGCTGGGCCCTTTCCTCTTTTTTCAGGCCACCCACTGGCTTCCCCCATCAGCCCCATTCTGGCCGGGCCAGACCCCAGCAGCTGCTGGGCAGGAAGGCAGGGGAAGCTGCCAAGCCCTGGCCAGAGCAGGGCTGGCCGCAGCTGCGAAGATCTCACCATCAGACGCTCTCTCCCCAGCATGGCTGGGACCAGAGACCCCTACACCCATGCAGAAACCAAAGACCAACCATGAGGCCCATCCTGACACAGCCCAGCCACAGCTCCCTGCCACAAGTTACCGTGGGTGAGGTAGGCCTCAAGCATGATGTTAACCTCTTCAATGCTTCAGTCCTCCCTCCAGTGAGAGAAAGGAACAAGATGCAAGCATGTAAGGGAGCAGCATGAAGACATGGAGGTCAGTTAGGAAGAAGTTAAGTCTCAGATAGAAGGGAGGAGGAAAGGCCTTGTTTTTGGAACTGAAATCCTCTTGTAAGCTGTGGAGAAAGGATTCTTTTTCCTTATAACGCATGAAACTATGGGGAGATGAAAGTGTTCAAATTGATATAGAGCAAAAGCCTCCATGCTAAGATAAGCAGATGTTGAAATAACTGTGATCCCATTAGAAGTTTGAACAGAGGAAGAGAGAGGAGTAGTCCTGTGCTTCCAGGAGAAGATCTCTATTCCCAGAGATGAAGATGATTTTAGAAATAGATAATGAGAACTTTTGCCTTTGAACAGCTCATCTTTAAGAAAATACCCCATAAGTCGACATGGCCCATTCACAAGCTGTGGGAAGGTTTGTGGAATGGGAAGGATTTCATGATGGCAGGGTTCCCCGGGTGGCTGCTACTTGTGACAAAATTGAAAACCATGAGAGAACTGTTTTTTCTTCTTGTGGAGAAGTCTCCATAACCTTAACAAGAGGGACTTCTCTCCCTCAGTGAACTGAAGAAAGACTATTTTAGAGGTGGTAAACTGACTGGAAATCTTGGGTGTGGTTTCTTTACATCGTCAGTGGGAAAGAAAAGGTTGTGGGGGAAGGAGAAGTGTTCTGGAGGGCTTGCTTTGATTCTTACTACTTTTTTTCCTTATAGTTACTTTTAATAAAATTTTCTTTATACCCTTTTAAAGTTTTGAGCCTGCTTTGCCTTTCTCCTAATGCTGTCCCACAGCAGGAAGTGAGTGTATTGGTGATTGGCCAGCACCAAACCCGCCACATTCTTTGGTGCGTTGGCCAGGAAAATCTCAAAATTGGGGAAATCTTAAATTGGCGAACCAAAACCACTACACGAAATTGGTGTTTCTGCCCAGTTTCAAACTGAAACTGCCACATTAATTAAATGAATACAGGATTTAGCTATGACAGGTGTTATGTGTTTATAAGAATATCTCAAAACAGTTTATTTTCACCCATTTATGGCCCTTGTGGTGTTTTGTTTTAAAAACATTAAATAGCATCACCTTCTTTTTTATAGGACACCCCTGTGATTCATTCACTGGACTAGTTGCTCAGTAAAAGTTATTTATATTACATATTTTGAGCTCTCCTGCTAATGACCTGGATGAATTCCAATTTAGGCATTTGGTGATAAAAGTACCTCTATGCATTCATCATTGTACTATGGCAGAATGTGTTTAAATTTAGGTTTTGACTCCTGCAAGGAAGAAAAAAAATAAAGCCTACATTTCTTTCCTTGATTAAAAAAAAAGGTCAGAATTAGAATTAGATTTTAAATGTAGGGTTTTTCTCATTTCACTATGCATTGTACTAGTCCTACTAGTCACATGTCAATTCTGCTCTACACGCATACCTCATTCTTTACATACAATACTCCATCTGTTTCACATTTCCCTCTCATCTGCAGACAAAACAGGTTTTGAAGAATACAATTTTCTCCATGCCAGAAATTAGTACACCAAACTTCCAAGACCAAAATACTTACTCCACAAAATGTATTCCAGGAGTTGATGCAGAAATGTATTTTCAGTCTCCAAACGGAAGCCAAACTTTTGATATTACTCTTTATATCCAAAAAGAGTTATCATGTAGAGAGTTATATACATAGATGACAGAAAATGTTTTCTTTATTTAGTGCATTTTAAAATTATCTGGTCTTTGCATATGTTGCTCTCAATCTCTCAGTCATCTTAGGAAAGTATCAGAAAAAATTTTTCATATAACCACAGATATATATTTTCTGTCTCTCTTTCATACATATATATGAATTAAAAACTCCAATAAAGCTAAATAAATAAATAAATGAATAAGGAAATTTAGCTATTCTTCCTTTAAGTCAGGAATAGATTAAGAGAAAAGTGTGCAACATATCTTCTGTTTCTGGAAAATGGATAAAATGAGGCTTTCACTAATTTAAAGTTTAGACCTTTAAAATCTATCCTTTGAAAAACATTTCACCTCACAAACCCCCAGACCCACTCTATGTATAAGCTATGAAGAAAATATTTAATTAATTATCAATATATTTTATTATTATTAGGATTTATTCATATGCCTAAACATGTTTTCCAGACCCATTTACAAGATTCAGGAGTGTCCAAGAATATTTTTGAGTTACTTACCTGCTACCAGGCAGCTGACAATGGAAAAATGCCTCTGGAATATATCTGGAATATCTCTGAGTCTGTCCAGAGGAGTGAAGGGGGATATGTGGTAAGCATGAGACATCCATATATAGGGAATCATCTGCTTTCATCTCATGTGCTTAAGAAATAGTAGTTTATATAGTGAATAAACTTTACATAAAAATATATTAGTTTTTATTACATATTTTTTACAATGCCACTTTGCTTAAGTGTATAATGAAATTAGACAAAATAAAGGTAGTGTCTTTTTGAAGGAATAATATATAAAAGCAACTTTTAAAACACTCTTAAGAGATCTTTCTTAAAATATAGCAATATTACATGGATTATTAGTTGTTATACATCTGTGGTTTTGTACCCAATATTTGGGACTACATTGAAATTTTTATTTACAAACATGTTTCTTATTCATCTGCAAGCTACAATTTTAATGCATTTTAGTGTCAGAAAACCTAGCTTCATTCTTGGAAGAAACTGAACACTATGACAGCCTAGTGCTTCTTTTGTTGAAATGTATAATTATGCCTTAGTCCTAAGACCATTCAATCAACTATTAGTTATAAAGACAGCTGAAATCGTAGCTGGACTTTAAAAGCAACCAAACCAAACTACAGAAAAAAAGCCCAAAAAACTGAAAAATAGTTATTTGAAAGACTATTGCTTGAACTAGAAATTATTTTTCTTCCCTTATTTAAAAAAAAAAAATCATAGTATATGTAACAATGACTTCTGACTTGAGGTCTCAGTACTTGGATTGGAAATATACTTGGTCAATCAAAAGATGGAGACATTATTTAAATTTAGTTTTCATCTTCTGCTTTTAGACATAAATCTATTATCCTTACCTTCAGGATCCCTGGTGTAATCCTTACCTTCAGGATCCCTGGTGTAATTTCACACAGTTTTATCAGGGCCTGATAACAACCATAAAGTACTACCTTTCAAAGAAAGACATTACTTATATTTCCCACTTAGGAAAATTTGGGGGGCAAAGAAATATGAACACAAACAAAAAATTGCCAATACTGATAGACCAGGGCTTTCTCTTTGGCTGTGAAAGAAGACAGAGAATAAGACCTTTATTCCTTCTTAAAGAATATGCTTTCTTGAGTAGAGCATGGGCCTAAACAGGTGAATCTTCATTTAGTGATTCTTTAAATAGCTTGACATAATCGTCAATAATTTTTAAAGCAGCTGGAAGATACATAGAGGCAAATGCATACTTGACCCTGTCTTTATGAAATACTGTGAAGAGCTTCTGACCTGTAAGAGAGGGTACTAATATAGGAAATGAAAGGATAGTGGTACACAGTAGATCATCTGTCTTATTTGCCTGACGGAGCGTATGTTGGGAGCCAAAAAGATGAAATCAGATACCGATGCTCCTGAAATTTATTTGCTGGATTTCTCGCTTGAGCCATCGTAAAAGCAGAAATGAAGTAATTATGGCTAGAAACGTTTGTTAAACTTGATAAATAGGGAAACAAAGTGGATGTTTGGTAATTCAAATTAAAGGAACTCTACTCACCATTTTACTTACTATTTATACTTCTCAATCATTTAACTGCTGTTTGTATGACATAATTTTTCTTATCATGTGATGGCAAAAGGCAAGGTAGAGGCTTGGATTGAACAAAAAAATTACAAAATACCTACATTAAATTCATGGAAATAGTTCAAATCCTCATTAAAACAATTTTTTTTAAAAATCAGAAAAATTAAAAAAATTAAATATATTTCCTAGAAGGTTCAATGCCTTCCTTTAAACAGCAAAAAAAGAGTGGGTAAAAAGTGATTTGTCAAGTGAACAATGCAAAGAACTGTTATTCTTTACAGCATTTTATAGGGGAATTTTGGGGAAAGATGGGAATATACAGGAGTTATTTGAGCTGTGGGAGAGAAAGTTCTTTCCTTCCTCCAATTCATGGCAAAGGCTCTCTCTACAAGGTCCACTTATTAAGGCGATGAAAAATGTATGCCAAAATGTAATTCTGAATTTTTAAATAAGACGTATTTATCTAAGTGGGTAAACAGACACATGCATCTTTCCCACTTGAAGCTCTAGTGCTTTACTTTTTGCCTAATGATGGTAGTTATGTTCCATTTATACTTCCTTCTTAGGAAAATTAGCTCTGAAAATTGAACATTATGATGATGGAGTAATATAGATGACCAAATAAAATGTATTATTTTTTCCAGCCTACACTTTCAATTCTTTCATTTTGTTTATTCAAATTCTAATTAAAAATCCTTGTCTCAGTCTTCACCATTTATATAGTCTACATTTTTCCTATGCTTCTTTTTATATCACTTAGTTAAATAGTGTTATATTAAAAGCCCTATAATTTCTCTGTGGAATTTTGTACTCCTACATGTTCTCTCTAACATTTTTCTGTGGCAATATAAGTACTTTATTTTAAAGGCAATGTAAGCACATTTCCTTAAAGGGCTAATTACAATCTGCATTTTTGCTTGGTTATATAACAAAATGGCTTTGATTAATTATTCAGGGCCAGTAGTATTTGTTTCATATGACAATCTATTTTATGGATATTTAGGGCAACCCAAGCTTTGGACTCATTTCTGTATCCTCAGGAAGAACTTGTGAGCTTTGTGTATATTTTTGTGTTTACTCACACATTAGAAAGCATTTGCAATTGAGTGTATGAGATATTTAATATTAGGCTCACACAGCTGCTTTTTATTCCTTCTATCACTCCGTCTCAATACCTGCTTGCATCCTAGTGAGGCTATATTCTTTCTGAATAACTACCTCTTGTACACCTAATTTCATTTTCTCTCCCAATAATGCCTTCAGCACCTTCATATAATTTCATCTGCTTGCAGATTAAGATAGAGTTTTATGGCACAGAAATTAAAATAGTACTGTATTTAGACATGCTTATTCCTTATATGTCAAATAAAATTTCTTGGTTTTTCAAAAGAAAGAGAAAAATAAGTAGACATTAGGAACATAAAGATTAAATTGTAGTGATACTTGAAATCATTATTCTAAGCAGGAAAGAAAATTATTCATCACACTGTTCAGCGTTCTGCCTTTCAGAGAGGCCACTGAATCAGAGCAAGCTGAAGTATCCAGTATGTCTACTGCATAATTTATCTAAATGGGTTTGTCTATAATTTGATTTTTGTGGAAATAACAAAAATATAATAGCTTGATCACATTTAATTGCAATCACAAGATTTTGGTCCCTGTTGAAAAAAAAATTGTGTTGGTGCCATTTAGTAGCCAAGTTCAGAGACACAAAATGTAACTGCAGTGAGGATGTATTTCACTGTAAGTGCAAGGTTTGTGTTGTATAGCTCCAAACCTCCCACTGACTCCTATGGGTATTTCTGTGTTCAGGATTGCTTTATAACTGTAACTTCACTTTGCTTATGAAAAGCAGATAACATTCAGCAATTTTATAGCTAGGAGCTTACCACAGTCACTTCAGATCTTTATGGTTCTTATAGACCATTATGGTTCTTAAGTTTAGAGAACCTTTGTATGCCTGTTTCACAAGAAGACTTTCAAAGCAGACACATTGAAGAGTTCAGGTCAACACAGGGTCTTATCAGTACCATTACAGTGAATAAAGTAATCAAGAAGTTGCTCTCACTAATGTACTTTCTAAGTGTAAATAAAATATACTATGTTGCTTAAAAACAAAATAGATAATCTACCTATTTACTGATTACTATCTCTCAGGTCATGGATGTTGGTGACATAAATGTTTCAGTCTAGCCAGGTTTGCAGATTGTTAAATAGTGGATATAATCAATACCTCAGAGTAGCTCTGGATTTTTTGTAATATAAACATGCAAGAACCAAGCCAAAACCCTATGTTAAGTATTTTACATGATTCTCCAAATGCCTAAAGGAATAATGAATCATCCTTTAACTCCAGTGTAGAATAGTTGTAAAGGGAAGATTGGCAGCCTTACCCACTTATGAGGTAGAACAAGACAAAAAGTTAGTCTGTAGACTTGATCATTTAAAGGACTGTTACTTTTTCAGTCACAATGATGCCAAGATGATTTTTTGCCTTTTCTTTTATATGCCTTTTTTATGTATCCTCAGTGCTCTTAGCATGAATAGTTGTAATTTCTCAAGTCTGCTAATTTATCATAGTCCTAGTATTCTGTTAGGCCAGGAGACCAAACATCCAACAGACTTCTCAACTGAAGGCTGGAAAGCCCTCCACTATCTTGAGAAATCAATGTCCTCCCTAGAACATATCCTGTAATCCAGAGATTTGGCCCATCCAGGTGGGAATTCCTCAGTATGCGAGGATTTCACACTATTCATTCAAGCCTCTCATTGGGGCATCCTTGTTAGATAGGCTAATTTGTGAGGTCTATAAATTGTATACGTGATTTATTGTGTGTGTACATTGCGGCACTTCTCACCTTGGTGAAACACTGCACCATAAGGATACTTATTAAATACTGAGGTAAAAACTCCTTATCCCTTAACCATGTCTGGCTCTCAATTTTTTAAGACCAGGAAAAGGCATCAACAATATTTCCAGCTTTTTTAATTGTGTCTCATTTCTCTTTCTTTATTTCTTTCTTTTTCTTCTCAAGTGATATAGATTTCAATTCATTATGTTTGCTGTCTACATCCAAAATTATAGACAGGTTTTATTAGCATAACTCAGAAAATTAAGAACATTGTGACAAAACCAACTAGAAGGTTCCTAAGCATCTGAAAAAAAAGTACTGTAGCCTAACTCTTCTTTCTCTTTATAGTGCATATTTTAAAGCCTAAGATCACAAGCAATATAAATTTAAGTCCTACACAAGAATACAAAATCACTCTCTGACTGCTAAAATATCTTAGATTCAGTAATGTGTCTGGTAAGATTAAGCAATAAAAGTATTGCAAAAACATTTGCATAAATGCCAAAAAAACCCCCAAACCTAAAATACAAACTCAAAGCTGTGTAAGAAAATATTGAAAGGGGACTTAAGAATTTCCCATGAAATATCAGAATTTGTCAATAAAAATACTTTCAATGACCTCTGTCTCTCCCAAGAGTTTGTCCCCATCACCATATGCCTCACAGAAAAAAAAATCTTTAGTTTCTGTCAAAGTGACTGCACACAATGATATAATAGAAAAAATTTATTTCAATTGTTTCTGAACAGCACTATATATAGCTTGGGAAAAAAAAATTATGACCCCTGTCTAATTTGCACCAGGAGGCTGATGCCCTCATTAAAAAAAATGGGGAAGCTCTTTGATTTGAATGTGTATTAATTTATTTGGGCAGCCAGAGATCACCAAGAGTTTAAGGTCAAAAAGAAGGGTGCTACAGAAGGATTTCTGAAAGCTGTGGAGAAGCAGGAAACAAATCCAGCAGTAAAGCTGTTTGACACAGTGAGAAGGGCTTTTGAAGTAATCTCTAAACCTACTTTTGGTGACTGCAAAATACGGTAGCAGATTTCTCCACCTGCAAGAATTTTTGCCTCTATAGGAAATGTCTTGTCTTGCTTTGTAATGCCTTCCTGTAAATTTCTGTGGAATATCATTACTATTTGTGAGACTCTGCACTTGTGTGTGTATATTCACACACATTTAATCCACCAAAACACTATTCATCCATATCATCAATTCCTATCCTTAAAAGAACAGACTCAGCTTAGAATATTTTTTTTTTAACATCCTTATCTGTTTTTTGGCAATGTTCAAGAAATTTCCTGATTTTTAGCCTTAGTTCAGAATGTATAATACTTAGATGAAGCAGACACACATTTGCATTTTCCCAGCTGTCTTGTGTTTTAGAATCTTCTGCAAGTTTTTTTTACATACTTACTTGTACTGAGGCTTCCTCAGTAACTGTGAGGAAATTCTAAGGTACAGATTACAAAGGTAGTCTTTGTCAAAGTTCAGCTCTAACTCATGAATCTACTCACTGTATTTCAAACAGACTCTTACTTATCAGTGATAAAATGTTATATGAGGAAGAGAGCAAATGTTTAATTAATCTACACAAGGGTCTCAGCTGAGGAGAGATAGACACGGTCTACATTCTTTAAGGGTAGTCTGCATGGTTTTGTTTTCAATTGCTAAATGTATGTAATGGTACTTAATCAGTAAAGTAGATTCATATAAAATCAACCAGCAGGTATTATCATAATTCTAAATTATTTCAGATATTTTTCTTTTACTGGTACCTTTAATAACCTTACAAGATGAAATGGGACATTTCAGATACTTCTCATCTGTTATAGCTATGCAATATTCCACCTTCCATCTAGGTAGATTAAATTAACCAGTATCTAGCCTCTCATCTATGGGTTTTAGCTGATGTTCATCAAACAAAAACTGTGATTGCCTTCTCTGGTTACATATAAAATCTGCTGTGCTGGTTTTAGAGTCCAGTGACAGAAGTTGACCAATAGACAATTTTGAAGCTCAGGTTGCTGGGAAACTCATTGGTATAAAAGTCTTCTGCCTTGAAACCAGAAGAATTTTGTGTCAGTGAATGGACAAGTGTTAAATTGGTAGCTTTGTCTTCAACTACTAGTCCTGTGATTAATTTATTTAATGGTCTTGCCCCCTGCCATGCCTTCTAAAGAGGGTTATAAAGTCAGGAGTTATAAACAACATTTGGAGTAAGGGCTAGATACAAAAAAAAATGCTCATGTGAACAGCTCCATATGTGTCCACTCAAGACTGTGAGGAGTACAGGTCAGGATAAAAAATCCCAAGTCTGTTTTAAGAAATTACTGAAAAACTGCACATTTTCAGGTTTTGTTAATATCATCAGTTTATTTAAGTCAAGATCTTGGATAATATAAAAAGAAGGAGGTTTTTTGGGTGATGTTTTTTAGGAAAAAACATAGTCCTATTTTTGTCTTACTTAAAAAAATAAATAGCCTTTTTTTTTCTAAATTTTTGGGGGGAATCTTAAAACATAAATGAGTTCAGAGAGGAGGTACTGAAAATTAATCTGTAAAGAAATCTATTTTTATCAGATGACAAAGATAGCTCTAACTGATCCTGAAGTGTTTCAGTTGTAGCAATGTTCATCATTTCTGCTGGTTTGATTCAAAATCTGTCAAAGGAGGCTGAAAGGCTATAGCACTAGAATGAGTTTTGTTTCAAATAGCAGTACTTCAAAGAACTGACTTAGTGGTTAAACATTTGTTTAAGTTCTACACTTCTTTCTTATTGAAAAACATTCAGAAAATTTCTGTATGTTTAGAGAAACTTTTGATTTTCCTCAGAGGCTCCTGATCATTCAGAGATAATAGATAAGATTTTTATCATTCAGTCATATTAACATCTTGGCTATAATAGTGTTAAGTAAAGTCAATTTTGGTAAGTATGTCTGGCCCAAAAGTCAGGTCAGATCGTGTCTGCTTGGTTAGTTGTATTGTAGCTGTAGCAAAACAGCCATTCTATATGCCAGAATCTTGCATCTGACAGAGACCAGATGGATTTTCTGGTGGGGACCTCTGGTGGTGTAAGAAAACATGTTTTAAATCAGAGATATCCTCCTGCTTCCTCCATCCAAGCATTTCCAGGCAGGCATGTCCAGAAAAGTCTATCCATTCAGTATGAACAGATTACGTGTCCTGCTTTTCCTTGACATATGTCAGAAGCAGCAGCCTGGGAAAAGCAGAGTATATGAACTGGGAAAAGACTGAGTTACAGTTTCTGGCATTGCAATGTAGAGGTATTTTCTGAGTACCTTCTCTTTTTGTTGTGGTTGGGTAGTTGGTTGGTTGGGATTTTTTTGTTGTTGGTTTTGATCGATCTCCTTTCATATTTCTAATCCTTTTTGGAATCCATTTATATCTTTGGCCTCCACAGCATCCTGTGGCAATGAGTTCTACAATTTAATTATGCAGTGTGTGAAAAAGCACTTCCCTTTGTTTGCTAAAAATTTTCTGGATGATAATTTCATTTAATGCCCCTTGTTCTTGTTTTACAAAAATAGCATCTAATTGCTCCCCTGCCTCCTTATTCATCACTTTTATTATTTTATACATCAAGAACATATCCCTTTGGGTCTTTTCTTCCCTAAGCTAAAGATGCCTAATCTAATATCCCCTTCTATGGAAGTACTTCTATCTTTGATCATTCCTTGCCTCTCTGTCTCATTTTAGTTTTACTATGTTCTTAGTGGAAAGACACACCAGAGTTGCAAGTAATAGTAGGCACATGGTCAGCTTTCAGTACTCTGACCACCAAAAATGAATTAAACATATAACTTGTGCATTTGCAATAGGAGTGCATTAAAATGTTTTGCTATGGCTTTGGAGCCTTTCTGCAAGTTTTCTTTTCAGATCCTTTGAAGCTCACTTCAACATGAATGCAAGGCTTTTCAAGCTGGAAATCTACTGTCGGCCTGATTCCTTGCTCTAAACAATTTCCACAGTATGACCCGCTATGAAGAAAGGAAAGAAAACTGTGAGATAAAGATAAAAGAATTTTCCCTTGATAGCAGCATTATTTTAGGATAGTTTCCCAGGAAATTCACTGATAAAGTCTCATCTTCATGAATAGGAAAAAACTGCAGAAAAAAAAACTAAAGTAGTGGGTCAGTTTTATGGAAGATGATGATTTTAGAATTTTCAGTTGCAATGGCAATAATTTACTTTAGTTTAGCTTAAATTTGGTCTTCAGAGTATTCTATCAGCATTTGTATGAGTTTTAGAAAAGATATTTGCACTTTTCTCCTTGGAGAGTTTACTGTTTATCTGAACCCCTGCTATGCATTCCAGTCTGTGCTCTCTGCTTCAAGATGTTTGTTCCTTTGTCTCTTCATGATGGCTGAAAAAATATTTTTCCCAAAAGTTAGAGGGAAACCCATGTAGATGGCATGGCATAAAGACAAATGATGAGATAAAAACTGAGAATCTTTGTGGTCTGTGGATTCACATATGTTTGTCAGCTTTTGTAATCTCTGAGTGACATTTGAGTGACACCACATAGAACATACTGAAGTGCCCAGAGGAAAAATTCTTTCCTAAAGACAGTTGTGTTGATAACAATGCTACACAAGATTCAAGACAGACACTTGAAAGAAACACAACAAGGAATTGTTTCTAGGAAATTCTATGTAATAGGAAATATAAATTCACCTGATTATTGCCTGGAAGGAATATTAATAGGCTGTCCTCAATCTGATTGCTGTCTTTGCTAATATACCTGTAAAGCTAAAATACACTTGGACCTGATGAAGTCAGGATGTAGAACTCCATTATCTTATAAAGTTAGAATAAAATTATCTCTCTATTTGCATCAGTCTTTACATGTTTATGTAGGAATGGTGGAAAAGCTGCAATTTTGTGAAATAGTTGAGATTTTTGGAACAAATGGACAGTATTCATAGATTTTCTTTGACTTTCTTTTAAAGGAATTCCACTAAAAATCTGCAAATAGATAAGACAATCTGTGAGGCTGTGAATAACTACAGAAATACTGAGCATTTTTTTAAACCTTTACATAGATTAAAAATGTCTGTTATTTAATGTTTAAGATCTAAAGCCTCTTTCATATTTTTGGAAATGTTTCTTGTAAATGCCATTAGAGCAGTCCAGCACAGTGGGGCAAGGTCCTATAAGCTTAATAATTAACAGAAGAGACTTGTAACCTAATTTTAGGAAATGACATCATATATTTGACTATAGTCAGTAGACTTTTGCTAGGAATTAAAATGCCAGTTGCAGTGTATTTAACTATGATCATTGTATCACAGACTTATTTTTAATGACTCCCTTTGTGGGAGTTCAAGTTCTTTCATTTAATAAAGCTATTTCACATTTTGTCCTTGCCAATGTCAGTTTAAAAGAAATGAATACTTCCTATCTGTCTTGTTAAGGGAGATGACCTGTCCAACCTCTCAGTAGAAGGTTTGGATTCCCATTAAAAGTTTTCAGTTCTCTCCTTTCCTTTCAGCTCCTGTGTGTGCTGTATCTTTTGTAGATACTTTTTCAAAAAATAAATGACCCAGTCAGAAGTAAAGATTTTGCCCCAAAACTTTAAATTTGCCAGAGACTGATAGTGCTAGATCAATATTTGCATTAGATAAGGTGAACTGGTTGCCAAAATGAGAAGATCAATGGGACAATTACTAACCCTTGAAAAAAGGTAACCTTTAGGTCCCAAAAGACTTAGTTAATGTATAGAAATGGGTAGAAAAAAAGGGGTGTTTGTTGTTAATTGAAAAACTTTCAAGATGAGTGCTAAAATCAGCATGCTGATTAAAAAGAAAGTGAAAGACATATTTTTGTTAAGTAAAATATTTGAGCTCTTGATAGAACTGCTAGTGGTTAGCAGTGCTGTTCTCGGTTACATGACAATAATAATGAAAGCATGATAATCTGATAAATACCACAAATTTGTCAAAAGTGATTTGTCTGGTCCATGAAAATTAAACTCTGTTGTAAAAGCAAATATCCCTAAGAGATATTATGTAAATATAGATTAGAAAAATGCACAAAAAGGCACATTGATGATGACTCTTTCCCTTGAACATATTTGTTCTAGGTAGTATGGTAGTATGAACAATTCACAGGTAGTAGGAACAATTCATGTGATATTAGCAACAGTAAATGTTAATTTGGCTACTTGTGCTCCCTGCTTTCTGCTTAAGAATTTTTTTTCTGCAATAACTTCAGCTTATTGGAGCAAAAATTTAAAAAACACCAAAGTAATAATTGTTAAGTAACACATGTTAAATGCGCTAAATTTAATCTGGTAAAAAAAGACAGGTACTAGTTTCTTTTCTGAAAATAGCAGCTGGGGCCAGAGAAAAATTACAAAGAACCTTCAAATCTGTGGCTTCACTCTACAGTGAGCAGATGGCTAACCAGCAAAAAAAGAATAAAATGATAATAAAACATAATATAATAAAAATAATTTTTAATTTAAATTTTAAAAATATGATAGTGATGTCAAAAAATAGAAAAAATATGACTGGACCAGCAGTAGAAATTAAAAAATAGTATCTAATCTTCCATTCAATTTATTATAGCAAGAGAATAAATACACATTTTTCTGTCAGGAAAGACATGAGGCTGTGTTGCACTGTGAGCTGATTTCCTGTTTAAGACTTCCCATTCCTTCCCAGGTGTGGCAATACTTTTTCCCTTCCCCTCCCCCTGCCTCCTGCTGAGAGCTGTCCATTCCAGCAGGGCAGTCCTGTGGTTGGCAGAGGTCCAAGAGATGCCTCTCAGGTCCGGGCTCATTGGCCTGTGCAAGTGTCTTTATCCCTTGAGCCTTTCCCCCTCCCACCTGGTTGGTGGCTCACCTGTCCCTTCCCTCCCCCTGCCCCCGAGCTTAAAAGACAATCAGAACACACGGTTGGGATTCTAATGGAGCTGTTACAATGATTCAGATGTCTGTGACCCTGGAGTAAAGCTCTGGATTTAACCTTCCGTTGGAATCCGCTCCTACTACTCCTCACCTAGCCTAAGACTTCCTTCAGAGGTGAATCCTGAGTTCCTACAAGCCTGGACTTGGTTTCGGGTGCCCAGCTGCTACATCCAGCCAGCCAGAGGTATCACTGCGGAGCAACACCACGGCAGCTGCCCCTGGCCAAGCGGCAAGGGCCAGACGAGCCCAGGCACGTTCCACCTGGCAATATTGGGATTTTATTCCTATAAGGCTGTATTACAGTGTCAAAAGTAGGTCTGGAAAAGATACTTTTAGACAAATGTGACATTTTTATCTGCCTAATAAAAAATAATCAAACTTAACGATATAATTTTCAACAGGTATCTGAGGCTTAAATGTGTGCGAAAAATACTAAATTTTCATAATGAGAAATGTCAGTAACAGTAGATAATTTTATCCAATGTCTTGTGGGATACCTGCATTACTTTTGCATCAGCTGTCCATATATTTGAAGTTTATTATTCTCCAAACAATCCAGTTTCATATCACTTTCTGATGTTTAGGACAAAGAAGAATCTTCTTCCAAATAGAATAGTGTTTTCTGAATTAAACCTCCTTAGAACCTTCCTGTGAAAACTCAGCTTTGTGAAAAACACAAGATGCTCACTAAACATTGATAAATGGAAAATCTTTTCTTGTTTTAGTAGTTAGGAGATTTTCACAGGACATGTAGATTGTGTCTCCTAATTCTTCCTGCAGAGGTACTTGAAAAAACAGTACTTGCCCTACTTGTCTTCCAGTTTCTTTCAGAGCCCTTAATTTTGTTTCACCTTATTTTATTTTTCTCTTTATGAAAAGATTATTGTCAGACTTTGCAAATTCTAAGCAAGAAAGTAATGTTATTAAAGTTAATCCTAAAAAAATGCAGTTAACATTCAAAGAATGGCAACAATAGAATGACTTTCCCCTTGTGCAGAAAAGAACACATATATCAATACAATTGCTTTCCACATTTCCCAATAATTTCATTTTTATCAAAGATAATTTCAAACTATTTAAACAGGTATATCTAATGTATATATATACACACATATATATACATTAGATATATCATAAATATATATATATCATATATATAATGTTATCTATATCTGGCTGCATGCATCACTCTTAACAACATTTTAAAATACAGGTACAGCACTCACTTTACTCTTTTTTAATATTAATTTATTTTAACATGAAATTGAAATTTTTTAGGAGCTGAACAGCCTCTTCCCTCAGCTTGTGCAGAAGCTAAATGAAAAAAAAATATTAGCAAGGTTTGATAATACATTTATCAATTTGTATCAAAGCCTTTTATTTTAATTCTTTGATATTCTTTATTATTAGAAAAGAAGTCCAGAAAATCAACTCCTTAATCACAGCACATGGTAAAGACAAAAAAAAAATTAGCTTCTCATTGATATTATGTTCTTCCTTAATGGCTTTTTTCCTTCCACTAGTTCTCTGACATATTTGCTAACTTTCTTTCAGTACTCCTTCCTGTGATACAGATTAAGAATTTCTTGTTTGATGTTTGCGTTGTCTGTTTGATCTTTGGTTTTATCTTACCTTTATCATCTTCTGTCCTTCCTGCATGTCAAGTGCCAAGGGCATGGCTTGACTGTTCTTAGCATAATGGCCCCAGAAGGCATTTACAAAGCAGCAGCTTTTAGAGCATCCTTGAGGCTGTGCTAAACTTCGCCAGAGGCTGTAATGGACCCAATATTATCAAGAGATCATGAAGATTTCTGAAAAATGTCTTTGTCTTCACCTCTTCTTTGCTATACTATGTAGATTGCTATTACACACAGTAGTTAGTATTATATTTCATGTTGAAATTGTATAGCATAGATTCTTTTCCTATAAAATTTGAAACACTAAGCCAGAATGAATAGAAATACTTAAGCAGTAAATAGTTTAATAACTCTGTCAGAACTATTGGATCTCTTTCAGGGGTCTTGCCTCTCTAATGATTTATTTTCCTGCAGATCTTAACTTACTAAGGCACGGGCTACCTTCAGCAGCACCTAACTTTTTCTGTTTGTTACAGACCATCAATATGCTTTAGTAGCAATATATTCTGAAAAGTTATGAACAGACATGAACTACAGAGGTGCATTGCACAATGTCTGAATACTCTGAGGTGTCAGGGAATCACAGAATGGCTGAGGTTGGAAGGGAGTTCTGGTTGGACCTGGTCCAAACCTGTACCTGATCAGGCAGGGTCATCAAGAGGCCTCTTACATAAAGTCCGGTTCTGACAGCTTTTGAATATCTCCAAGGAGGGAGATTTCATGAAATCAGTGGGTAGTCTGTACCCAACTCTGTCAGCCCCACAGTGAAAAAGTGTTTCCTGACACTTACAGGGAGCCTCCTGTGTTCTAGTTTGTGAGCAATGCCTTTTGTCCATTACTGGGCAACACTAAAAAGAGCCTGGATTCATGTTCAATATACACTCCAGATGTCAGATATTTGTACATATTGTTGAGATTCCCTGAGCTTTTGTTATCTGGAGTCCCAGATCTCACAGCCTTCCCTCATATGAGGGATGCTCCAATCCCTTAACTTTCTGACTGATCTGTCTCTTGTCCTTGTGAAATTTTCTATGAGGATTTTATGGGAGACAATATCAAAAACATTAGGCAAGTCCAGGTAGATAAAAATCACTGATCCTCTCTCATCTATCAGGCCGATTGTTTCATTGTAGAATGTTGTCTGGTTCATCAAGCATGGCTTCCTCTTGGTGAAGACATGCTGACTGCTCTTGATGACTTTCTCATCCTTGTGCCTGCAAATGATTTCTGGTATTAGCCTCTCCATCACTTTCCTAGGAATGAAGTCAGGCTGATTGGCCTGAAGTTCTATGAGATCTCGTCTTGCCCTTCCTGAAGGTAGGAGTGTCATTTCCTCTCTTCCAATGACCAGGAACTTCTCCCAGTCATCATGACTGTTCAGAGATAATGGATTGACCTCACAATGGCAACAGACCTATGGGCTGACAAACCCCTCAGCACTGGTGGGGGTGTCTTGTTGGGACCTGTGGATTTATATTTGTCCAGTTTTTAAAACGTGCTCTAACCTGATCCTCTTCCACCACAGGTTAAAATTTTCTGGCTCCACACTTTGCTCTTAGCCTCCATGGCCTGGCATTTCTGAAGGCAGATGTTTCAAGGAAAATCTGGGGCAAAAACGGTATTCAGGACTTCAGCTTTGCCCATGTCTTGTGTCATCAGGGCCTCATTTTCTCTTGTCTTCCTCTTGTCATCTTTGTATTCTAGAAGTCCTTCTATATACATTTCTCTTTTATGTCCCTTACTGAATTCAAGTTAAGATTTAGCTTTTCCTGGCCTTGTCAGTGGATACTCTGAGAGGGTCTCTGTATTCCTCCCAGGTTACCTATTTCTTATTTAACTCTTCCACCTTCCATCAGTGTCCTTTTTCCTCTGAGACTGACCTTTCATCCATGCGGATATCCTGGCACTTTTGGCTGACTTCCTGAACTTTGGCATACTCTAGTTTTGAGCTTGAAGAAAGTAGTATTTGAATATTAACCATTTGTTAAATGTACCTGTTCCTGGTATCAACTTGCATTGGAGATGGGATGTTTTTACTCTTTTATCTTTACTCCCTTTACTTTACAGAATAAATGTAGCAAAAATTATGGATTTTTGTACCTTGTACAAAATACTTTTATAAGAAATCAAAACCTAGCCATCATTGAAACATACAAAAATCCTCATAGTATGAGGAGCAATGGTCTCAGCCTCGATTACATTTCCAGACAGAATTCTTGGGAATATAATGGCCCATTTTCCTGTAGATGAAGTGTTGCCCTAGAAAACACTGACAGTCATGCATGCAGATCTACAATATTACCTTCAGAATAGCTTAATTTCTTCTCAGAATTATTTTCAAACATGGTTTTCACTTGAATAACTTGAGTCCCTTCTGATGTTTTCTGTATGTCATATTGCAAATGAAAACATTTTTGCCATGTAATGAGAGAAACATACTCCAGGGGATTATATCTATAGAAATTGATGGATATTGAAGGTTAAATTGATATTCTGTAATACTTAAACTGCTATTTTTGGCTTTCAGGTGGTGAGAAAAAAACTTTTCAGAGGGAAGAAAAGATCTTTTATTGTTTAGATCTCAGGTGTGAGAAGCACTCTGAATATATAAGGGCTTATCATGAGAAACAGTGACAGGAAATTTCTGTTGAATTCCAGTGACTGCAGTTTTCAACTTTGTACTTTATAAATATTTATCCAACTCTTAAAGTCCCTACAGTTTATGAAATTCTTCAGAATTTTCCTGTCATTATATTTCACTATTCAGTCTTAGCATGTCCTCTGAATCTTTCAGACTTCAGATAAAACATGTGACTTTATTGCTTCAATACTAACTGCTTTCGCATAAAGAATAAAAAAATAGCAATATTGTCACTTATCTCTCCTTCTTATTAACATTCAAGAAAATCAACAATTGAATAGTCTTAAGACTGTGGCAGAAGAAGCTAAAGTAGGATTTTCTAACAATTTTATAGCACCAACTGCAGATTCACATTATCACAGGAGAATATTTGTGTCTTGTGAAGTTATCCTAAAAAGTTAAAAGAAATGCTACTTTTGAGTTTTTTACTGTTTTTAAAGCAAAATTTTATAAAATAAATTATTGTTATCCTGTCTTGATAATATGTTTGGCCTTGTTCAGAAAAATGAGAAATGGAAAAATGTTCTCATCAAAGGAATAAGTACTTTTCAAAGTCATTGGTACAACTAAATATTTAAGCCATGCTACTTTGGAGATGTGCAAGTCTTCCATAAACATTCTTGTCTCAATTACACTAAATATTTTTTCTTGATAAAACAGTTTGTAAGCTCTGGGAGCATAAAAGCAATCCATATTTACTTTTCTGCACTTAGTTTTATGCATTTTCTGTATCTAATGTAGATTATTTCACATATTAAAAAAATGGAACAAAAAAAGAAAGATTGTTTTTGTGCCAAGGGAAAAACTTCAGTTTTTTTATTTGAAATAAAATCAGCACAGCATATGAATTGGGAATTTTAATGCAAGTTTGACTGTATGTTAGGGTTTCTGCCTTTTCTCTCATAATTAGATGTCAAATGGGATGTGGTATACTTAAAAATTAAAATTATGGTACAAATAAGTTAAACTTTTCACTTTGTTAAAAAGCAGTGTAATTTGCTAGGCTACTGGTTTCTCCCTAATATCGTCACATTCATGCTCATCCTAAAGTCATTTAATCAATATGCAGGATAAGGGGTTTTTTCCCTATATGCTATTATAGCCCCAGTGTGATCTTATCATTATTTTAGTGGGGACAAGTTCCTATACACAAATAACGAAGCATGCAGAAGTGCACTGTAGCAACATAAAATAATCCCTAAGAAGCACAGACTGGCAACTAGGAGAATAGGGAATACATATTGAAAGGCTAGATATTCTTTCATTTCCACCAGAAAAAAAGAGCTTCAGAAGATTCCAGATATGGCTTTGTCTGCCACTAAATAGTGCTTAGAGCAATTAAGCAAATGATATTTTAAAAAATAAAATCAAAGTTATATGAAATGGTTTCTTTCCAAACAAAAGGTAAATTGGAAGTGCATATTCATAAAACTTTGTGTTAAATCAAGAATGTACAAATAAACAATCATCAAATATAAACACGCTTTTCCAATCTTAGATTTTCATAGGGGATGCCTTGAGAAGAACTTGAATGAGTTGTTCTTTTTACACAGCTGAGCAAATACAGTGCAAGATTTTCAAACAACCTTCGAGTGAATTTACTTTGACAATACGTGCAACCCTTTGGTGATCTTTCTGGAGGAATGTTTGAAGTATTGAGTTTTACTGGCAAGAGCATTAAAGGAAAGTAAATTTCAAAGATGCAAGCGAATATTTGCAAAGCCAGGGTTTTAGACAAATAGTTGCAAAAGCTTTACTGGTCCTAGAAAATTCTTTCTGCCTTCATGTAAGGAGAAAAAAAAAAATAATAAAAAAGTGATATAGCTGACACTTCAGAAATAAATAAGCAGTAAGTTAGTATTTAAGATGTTCATAGCAAATGGTTCATGAACATGCAAGCTGCAGAGAATCATACAAATTAAGCAAAATAAAAAGCAGAGCCTGAAAATAGATCATTTGAATGTTTCTAAATTTATTCTAAGATATTATCATTTGCTTGTTTATTTCTTTGCTGGAAGCTCTTGCATATGCAGAAAATAGGCTAATTTTTAAAAATAAATCCATTGTTGCAAATTATTTATTAAACCCTAATCAATAATGCATTTTGTGGTAGATTCACTTAGACAGATATCACTGATACTGAAAGTAATGTCTTGTAATAATGTAATACAATGTGAAACTTCATGAACAGTTTTTTGAACAAAGGTTTAAACTGGGAACATAATTTGACAGTGTTAGATCCAAATCACATTTACCATATATGAGAAAGAAAATTATACAATTTAATCAACATGTCTCTAAACACTCTTGAAATGAAGAACGAAAACAAAAAAAGACTACTAATACATTGAATAATTAATAAAAATAAATAAATTAAAATATGTTAGAAAATCAATTGTCACATATTGAAGCACATTTGTGCATTTTTTGAGATCTAGCAGTATTCTAAACTACAACTATATATTCAAATATCCAAAGTTATCTGAAACATATAGAAAAAAATTAAATATCTGATTATATTCTTTATTGCCAGTTGGCCTTATATTTGAGATATATATCTTCTAAGCAATACAGTTTTGATGATATATTGTGTTAGCACATCTTAAGAGACATGTTGTTTTGATGATGTACACCCATTAATGACAAGACGTGATGGCAAGGGAAATTATTTTGCAGTTGTAATTCTGTTACTTTGACAGATTATGTAAATAAAATTATTTGTATAAATAAAATAAACTTGAACTTTAATTTTGAAAGTTATACCTATATTTTATGCATGCATATTGAGAGACATATGGGTAGATATTTCTGAGAGGTTATGAAACATCTAAGTAACATCTAAGTAGCATGTATGTTTTGAAAAATCTTCTCTCAATCTTTTTAGACTGTATGTTCAGGGCTATTTTCTCTTCCTTAATACCTTCTCATTAGGTTCTTTTGCCCTTCTGTACATTTGGACTATACATATATCAAACACACACAGTTTAATTTTTAGAATTACCTTTATACCTCTAAAACTGATCATAGCAGTGATGAAGACAAGGAGTTAAGAAAGCTAGTTGAGAAAAGGTCCACAGAGTGGATCCAACATCTGCTTTGTTATCAGTTTACCCAAGTATTCACTGGTGGGCTTCATAACAAAGCTGATACTTCTCTGACAAGAGGTTTGGGAAATATGGATGTAATATGATGTACAATACATAGGACAGAGTAGAGCTTAGGAAATTTAAATTTTTAGAATGCATACATAATCCTTGAGCAAGAAAGGGATCTAGATGAAGTTCAAACCTGCAAAGGAGAGTGTAGTGAAGGAGAAATGGCCATAACAGAACAAGTAGTGCATCCCACACAACACATCTATGCTGATTTTAAGTGAATCAAAGCAAGAATCACACCCCAAAGGGTACAGGGAAGGCAAATACAAAACAATGGCCCAGAAATGAGATAAATATCTAGGATGACCCTGGTTGCTCTGGAGACCAAGTTTCGCAGCCAGCACCTGCTGGAGAAAGCCTAGGTGACAGTGAGTGCAAGATGTAGGGCTTCTTTCTAGAGACATCCGTGGTGCTCTTACATATCTGAGGGTCAATCTTGATGTCTTCCTTAGCTGATTGTGTGGATAAGAGAGGTTTTTGGTTTTGAGGAAAAGTTTCAGGACAAAGTTCGATAGATGCAGGCAAAAATGAGCTCACAAAAAGGGTTTTTCTGTTTTTTGTTTTTTGTTTTTTTTTTCCACAGAAATATCTAGAAGCACCTCAAATATTTGCAAAGGGCACATTAGTCACCTCTTTTTACTTTTGTCTTTACCTTCACAATGACTCCACATGCATAACGTATTAAAAAGTAGTAAAAAAGCTCCAAATTACATATTATAGAATAATAGAAAAATTCAGGTTGGAAAAGAAGTCTAAGATCATTGTGTCCAAACAATGGACCATCACTAAAACCGTGTCCTGAAGTGCAGCATGGACACACTCTTTAACTACCTGCAAAGATGATGATTCAGTCACTTCTCTGGGCAGTCTTCTCCAATGCCTGATAATACTTGTAGTGAAGAAATTTTTCCTAATATCCAATCTAAACCTCTCCTGGAACCTGAGGCCATTTCTTCTTGTCCTGTCACTAGTTGCCTGACAGAGGAGACCAAACCCACACCTGCCCACAGCCTGCTTTTAAGTACTTGTAGAGAGTGATAAGGTTTCTCCTGAGCCTCCTTTTCTCCAGGCTAGACAACCCCAGCTCCCTCAGCTGCTCCTCATCAGACTTTCCTCCAGACCCTTCACAGTCCCTTCTCCAGAGATGCACCAGCTCCTCAATGTCTTTCTTGTAGAGAAGGGCCTGAAACTGGACATCAAATTTGAGGTGGGGCTTTGTACCCATGCCCAGTACAGAGAGACAATCACTACCATAGTTTTGCTGGCCACGCTATTGGTGATCCAAGTCAGGAAGTCACTGGCTGTCTTGATCACCTGGGTACACTGCTAGACCATATCCAGCCATATGTGGACCAGCTGCTCCAGGTCCTTTTCCACCAGGCAGCTTTTTACCCACTCTTTCCCTATCTCATAGCATTGCATGAGGTTGTTGCAACCCAAGTGCAGGATCTGGCACTTTACATTGTTGAATTCCTACAAGAGGCCTCAGCCCATTGATCCAGTGCATCCAAATACCTCCACAGAGCCTTTCTGCCCTTCAGTAGATCAACACTCCATCAAACTTGGTGCTATCTATGAACTTTACTGAGGAAAGTTCATGCATATCAATAAAGGTGTTAAACAAGAATGCTTCTGACCCCTGGGGAACACTGCTAGTGAATGAGCTCCAGATGAACCTAACTCCGTTCACTGTCACTCTGGGCCTGGCCATCCAGCCAGTTTTCTACCTAGAGAAGAGAGAACCCATTCACACAACACACAGCCAGTTTCTTTGGGAGAATGCTGTGGGAAGTAGTGTCAAAGGCTTTACTAAAATTCACACAAGGCAACATCCTCAGCCTTTCCCCCATTGACTAAATGAGTCACTATATCAAAGAGGGAGATCAGGTTGGCTAAGCAAGACCCGCCTTTCATAATCCCATGCTGGCTAGGCCTGATCCCCTGGTTGTCCTGCACATCCATGTGATGGCACTCAGGAAGATTTTCTCCATGAACTTTCCCAGGACTGAGGTCAAGCTGACAGGCCCGTAGTTCCCTGAATCCTTCTTCTGGCCCTTCTTGTAGATGGGTGCCATATTGGCCAACCTCCAGACCACTGGGACCTACCCAGTTAGCCAGAGCTGCTGGTAGTTCTGTGAAAAGGAGGACCTCTTGAAATCTGCAAGAGTAGGAAAAATATCCCTTCATATCTTTCCTAGTTACACATTGCCAGAGATATAGAGAATATTCCCAGCCATATCAATATGTTCAGAGGGATTCTAGCTGTGACAATGAAGCTTCTTTCTCATTTGCACTCTGTCATGCCACAGGACTGACAGTCGTCTTTGTGGTAACCTTTAATTTGAGGTAGGTTTTTCTGCACTTTATGGGTTATCTTTCACTTTGATCTCTTTCACAGATCTTCCATTTTCAATTTCATCTTTAGTTGGGATTCATTTTGTGGTAGCAAAATAGATCTTTCTGATATTTTTCCATGTATTTCTCTTCTATCATGTACACATAAGCAGCTAAGGTATGGAAAAATTTTCAAAATTTCACATATTGTTATAAATTCTTTAATTTTCATTTCTATCTCATAAATTACTACCACAATCTGACAGAAACCTAAAAATTAAATATATTAGCAGGGTCCCCAAAATATAAAACAATATACCAATGTAGAACTCTGCAATTGTGTTTGTTACCAAAAGTTAAAGAAGAAAATAATTTTATTTGCAACAGAGCATAATTTTCTGTTAATGCTTTCATGTGTTTCATCTAATGAAAAGTTGCTATTTCCCCTAGACAAATTTGCAAAAAACTTCTGTATTTATATAAATCACATTATTTTCTTTATTCATTCCTTTAATGCAACCTTTGCACAACTGGAAAAAAAGGAGATTCTTCAAGGAAATACAAATGAAAAAAGCTTAAAATATTTAATATAGACCTGTAGGTCTTAGAGGTAATTTCCAACCTAAATAATTATATGATTTTATATTGTGTGAATATTTTAATAATATTGTTGATGTAATTTTATTGGATAGATATTTTTCAGCTTCCCAGTCACAAACCTAGTTAAACTGAAAACTACTATGTCTTCACATAACATAGATTTAAAAATAAAACAATCTTTAAGACTTCCCAACAAAGACAATGAATTTGCATAGTAAGCATTCTGTAAGGCCTTGGTTACTAAGGGTTCTGGTGGCCTGTCTTGAATTATCCTTAAAAGTTTTTTTTCTAATTTATATTTTATTTTAATATACAATTTCATACTATATTGCATGTCTTAAACTCCCAAAGAAAATGAGAGGATTCAATCTCACTTTTAAAGGATAAATAATAAGTGACAGAACTGGATAAAAAGAACCATGATTTTGTGGATAAAGTTTAAAACTTAGGAAAGAGAACAAAATTTTTTTTTTTGAGCTGCTGGAGTTTTGAAGATTCTTGGGTAACATTTCTATAAAAGACCACTGATTTTTAATATCTGAGTTCAAACCTCAAGGGCTCCATTGCTAAGAATAGCTCCCTAGTGAAATCTGAAGCATATCTGGGGAATGAACAATCTACCTGCTGGCATCCAGTTTCCAACAAAATATAGATCTGTAAATTCATTTCAGGACCTTATTTCTATTTTTTTCTTCTTCTTCTTTTGTAATAAAAAGCAGCAGTTAGTGTATAACCTGAATTTATAAATTGCTGGAAACAAAATAAATGAAAGTGCAAAATCTAAGCTGAGCATTTAGGACTGTGTAGTCGGAGTTTAGATTTAACATATTTTTCAAAAGCTGTGCCTGTCAAGTAATATTAATCAGGTTAAGTTACACTTCATGAATATGCAATTTATTTGTTCATTATCATGGGTTACACTTCCATTTATAAATAATGATCTAGTTTATTGCTACAATAGATAAATATTAGAAATATAACTTAAACAGTTTTATTAGCAATATTGTACCTCCGATCTCCACAGAAATACATACACTTTATACCACCAATTTTTATCATGCATTTGCACTTGTATTGAGATATGCCTGATAGCTATTAGCTATACATGTTAAACACTTTATATCAGAGAAAAATTATAAATTTGGAAAGTAAATTTGGTTTTAGGTATAGCACAGTGTTTCATTCTACTACTTTCACATCTGAAGAAAAATGCTGTAGTTCATGAATGCTCCTAGTATCACAATTTCTGCTTCTACTATTACAAAAGACTTATTATTTATCTCTTGGAAAAAACATTGTTTAGTTCTTTTGACTCCCTGTGTATAGTTTAATAAGTTGGCATTTATTTTCAGGTCATTCATGTGAAAGGGTTAAAGTGAAAGCCCTTAAATAATTAACCTTTGATGATAAGTTAAAATTATTTTTAGGTCAAAAAATCATGAAAGCTAGGAATTGAAAGATTAAGCATATCTTTAGCATTTTGAAGACAGGAGTCAAGGTTCATGTGTAGTATATACTTTGCCAGTACTTAAAGACTCAAAATTACAGCTAAACAGCTAAACAAATATTGAAGCTAGTCCATACTACATTTAATTTCAAAATTAAACTCTCAATGTCTCATATACTGATAATACTGACAAACAAAAATCGCTTTCTTACTCATATCTGACAATCATGCACAGATGAACTGTGCATGGGAAACCTACAAGACCACTGGACATGTAGGTCTTCAGTCTTTGCCGAGATGTGCTTCAAATCTTGTGAAAACTGCCTGACAACTACTACTGGAACAGGAGGAAGAGCAAAGCCCAGAAATGTTGTGCCCTACTGCAGACTGGCCAGTGGGATTGGAGAGGTGACAAGTGGGAGAGCAGGAGCTTCACACTCTTGTTAGGGAGCTCACAGCTGCTGGAGATCAGGCACGTGACAATCTTTTGGAATTGTTTGTATTTCTTTAGTGTCTAAAGGCTCCTGTTAGGATCAAATACCATTGAATAATCTCTTACTGTTTAAAAGATGGACCCTATTCAAAAAGGTTTAGGATTTGAAAAAGCAAAACAGAGACATAAAACTATTACTTTTCAAGAAGAGAAAGAGAAGACATGGTTGGTATTAATTATGCCCATCTTGGGTTAAAAAGTTAAACACTTTTTTAGAAACAATTATTTTGAGGAATTTAAGACAGGGAGAGATATGCAGGCAGAAACATCTAAATGGAAAGAACAAAAGAAAAGGAAAAAGACTGAAACAGGATGCAAAGGAAGTGAGGAGAGAGGATAAAAGGAAAAAGGCAGAAGGAAATATGGATAAAAATAATTAATTCACAGACATTTAGAAAGTAGAGAAATTTGATAGTACCCACTTTTTGGCTAATCTTTAATAAAGCATCTAATACATATCGTTGAATGTAGTAAATGTATGTAGAGATGCCTAAAGAAAGCTTTTGCTTTCATGTGTTTCATATTTTTTGATGACATTATTACATAACTTAGTCCAACTCAATCATCTAAACCAGTGATGTTAAGAGCGAAAAATTATCAGAACTACAGTTTTCCTGTTTTTATACCACACAATATACCAGGTATATGAAGTTACAGCCAACAAGCAAACGACCTGAGTATATCAGGGTATTATTTGCAATTTAAATGGATTTCATATTAGAGAACAAAAAAGAAAAATATTCTGTCATGAAAACAGATTATAAAAAGTGCAATCAAAATGGAAGTCTCCTTAGGGGCTGTATACAGGAATACAGTCCAGTGAATTTCAAAGAAATGCAAAAAATAATTTTCAAGAAGGCTGGAAAAACTTTGGCAAAATTAAAAGGTTTTAAAGATCCCCATATGTAGTATGGTTTGCAACCCTGATTGATATTACAATATTAGCTAACTATTGTTAAAAGTCCTCAAGATCTGCAAATATCAAAGCAGTTAGCTAGGCTCTAGGCTCACTAAATATTTCCTGTTTAGTTAGGGTTTTCCTTTTTGTTTTGTCTCAAACTGTGCTTTCAAAAAATAAATATGACATGCCTAAAATGACCTGGAGTATGTAAACCAGAAACAATAAAAAAATAATTTCTAATTTGAAGTAATTTCTTTTAGTCTCTTATTGTGTAATCATTAAATTAGTTAATTGTCTCTTCATCCTTTTTTTCTTCTATGTAAACTAATGATCTTGGAAAAAAATTGTTATTATTTACCCATTCCTTAACAAAAAGACCCTTGGATAAGTGCTTAATGCTCAAGGATTTTATTAACATTTCTTTAATTCTGGTGGAAAACAGAATACAGTCTTGTTTTGCTCTTTCTTAGGGAAACTTCTGTATGATGAAAAGCAAGCTTAGTGTCATAAGTATAACTGAAAATAGTGATTTCTGTGAAATTGCAATAAGATCAGAAGCGATTACCAGTCAGGATGTAAGAGAAGTAATCATGCTCAGTTACACCCATAAAGAGGATACTTAATTCCTCAGTGCTTAAGAAGCAGTTTGTGAGTCCCAAAAGCTTAGACACACACATAATTACCACATTGACTGTGATTTGACAGTACATACTATAATTTGTCTAAGGTATCTGATCCTCCATTCTCACTCAAGCCCAATTAATACTTATGAGAGGAAATAATAATACTTTTTGTTATTGTTATTATTATTATTATAAGAAACAATAATTGATAAAAAGAAAATATGGTATTAAATGAGTTTTCTTCTTGTATGGGCCAACAGTTGGAGTAAGCAACAATTATTTTCTGAAGGGCAATTAAAAAATACAGGTTTTGCTTCCAAAAATAACAAGTTTTTTTTCTGGTAGGCATGGAAAGAACTTCCTCTACCTCCACCTCCACCTCCTAAAATTCAGAGTAAACTCATCATACAACTGAATTGAACATCTGGGAAATGGAAGAAAACACTAATATAGGAAATGGGACAGTATGAAGGAGAATTTATTGCATAAAAAAATCCTTGTTATCTTGTTATAATGGGTGAATCATTAGAATATTAGATAAAGTATTATCAACAACTTGATCATTTGAAGGATTAATTTTTATGACTTATTCAGAGAAGTTTTAAGGTACTAGTTACAATAGTGTTGTGTTGTTTTTGTTTGTTTGGGTTTTTTTTAAGAAGCTTATTACCTTGTTATAAAAAAGGTTGAAGTGCACAACAGTCTTCTGGGTTTGCTCTTTATAGGCATTTTAAAAAATAACTAACTTAAGTTTATCCAGGAAATCAGTAAGTTCTCTAGTAATTGACATATATTTTAGCCACCCTGTTATTTAGACTTCATTTGACTTTATTAAACATGAGACTGTCCAAGATGCCAAGAAATTAGATTTTTTTCCAGGAGTTAACTGGACAGATTCTTGTCTGACCCATTCCTCTTGCTCACTGCATAAACTGTTCCTGCAATGTGGACGCCAGTTACTTAGGCCACATTTTTCTCAGTAAACGTATTGGAAACACTGGTACCAGACTGCTGACCTAAAGTTCTTTGTCCACAACAGTGTTTACACAGAGGGCAATACTTTCTGGTATATGATGGTCTTACATATTCCATCAATTTTAACAAGTTATCCAAAGATGGTGTGGCAGAGGAGGCAGTTAAGGGCAAATCTTGGAATTTGAATGTTGAATGTCTACTGAAGTTTGAATCTCTCATGTTATATAGGGTCAATTTTTCCTTCAAAGGAAAAATTTTATAGATGAATTTTATAGAGGAATAAATCTCCTCCTAGGATGGAGCCAGTGCTTCAAATAAAATTTGAAATCAGTGTATTTGCATTTAAGATTATTTTTTCAGTGAGATTATAGTTGGAGGGAATGGTTGTTTAAATAGCATGTTATAATTTCTTGAACAGCATAGAAAATAAACAATTAATAGATAATAGTTTATTTAGGTGGAGACTGCATGTAAAGACTGGTCAAATTCCTTACAGAAAGAGAGTAAAAATTTCCTCTGAATACCTACTTTGAGTTAAAAGTAGGGGGCTTTCCACATCCATATTTTTCTGGCATAAGAGCAGAGGGTTAAATTTCCTTTGCTACAAAGCAGAGATAGGTTCAAAGGACTAGAATTTTAGCTGTATGGTCCCCAAAAGAACAAGAGAAAAAAAGCTGTACTGATCCACTATTTTAGTGATGTCTTTCCCACTGCAAAGTCCGTCTTTGAGTGGAAGGTTGGAATAACAACGGCATTCTGTGCTGTCCTCTAGCAAATTGACTTAACTGTTCAACTTCAGGACAAAAATCTAGGTTATGATATAAAAATATTATGCCTTCCTAGTGAACTCAATTAAAATTTAACTACAAATTCTTACTAACCAAGGACTGGTATCTGTTTGCTTTTTAATTAGAAGCTATGAATTCTAAGTATAGAGTGGGTTTACTTTCTGGGCAATAGAGAAAGCCACACTTCACTATCGTTAGTCATTATTAGAAATTTTGGCTATAAATCAGTACATGGAGAACTCACTCCCTGACACTTTAGACAGAATTCCCATGGTAAGCATAAACTCACTTATATCTCATGTCACAGTTAACTAGCTTACAATATAGTAGTGAACCTATCTAAAACAAGCCTAGTCCTTTGGCCAAAATTAGTTTGGCCTTTGAGCTGGCACCATTTGCTTAATTTTGAATCAGTGGTAGTGCTACCACTTTCCACCTTTATTACTACTCTGTAGTAATATAGACATGGTGAGCCCTCCCAGTCATTCAGAAGTGCAGTCAACAGCGCAAAGTAGTCTTGGGATGCAAAAATCCAAAAGAATTTACTGTTCCATGATGAAATATGGTTTACTTCTAACCTTAGTTTAGAGCTGATTAAGTACTTTATTTATTACTGTTTCTGTAACAGAACTGAAATATCAAGATTTGTCTATTTGTGTGATGTAACTAATATCCTCCTTGTTAAAATGCTGTCTGTGATAAGGTGCTTATTTTATTCAGATATGGCTTGCAAAAAAGAGAATAATAACTTCTGATAAATTCAATTCTTTCTTTTTGCTAGACTTATGGAAATATATTGTTATTAAAGTAGTTTTTTATAGAAGGTCACAGAGTAAATTTTCACTATCATTGGTGATGTCTTCTCAAAAGGCATCCATACACTACCAACAAAGCAGAGAAGACCTGAATTTGTTGTTTGGCTATGTCCTGTATTTCAAAACAAAGTAGGAAAATCAAGATATCTACTTTTGCAGATACATGTGAACTGAGTTTTGGATACAATTCAGTTTTCGTACCGACTTTTTCCTTGTTTGAAAACAAACCATATGGAGCAGTGAAAAAAAGTGGAATTTGAAAGTAACACTCTTTTACTTCTTTTTTTTTTTCCCCCTAGGGAAACAAAATAGCTTGAGAAAACCTACTGCATTCTGGTTTGTATTATCTATGTTAAATAATCACTTTATTTTTTTTCCCCTTTAACCCAATCTCCTCCCATCCTACCATAGTTGGAGAAGATGCAGAATTTGATGTTGGCAAAGTAATTCAGTCTCAACAAGATGTAAATATCTGCAATGCTTGTGTTGATTTACTGTTTATTTCCTAACAATTGGGATTTTTTTTTTGCCCTTGTGGGACAGTCAACAGAGAAGATAAGAAACAAATGAGGCAGGAAGGTTTTTTTTGTTTGTTTATGAGGAGTCTGTGTTTATTCACTGTAACTGTGTGGACTTGAATGTGAAAACACATTAGTTCAATGACCATGTGGCTTCAGGAAGATCTGCTTTGCTTTATTATCTTTGACCCTTTATTATCTCTGATCCTTTATTATATCTGATCTTTACTGCTCCAACTTCTGATTCTTGATAAAAACATCTACAGAAACGTGTGTGTCACCTAAATAAATTGCCTTCCTATATTAAGATCCATTTTATTTGCTGACCAATAACGGTTTGGGGACATTTTCTGACATACTCCTACTCATAGTAAGAAAAAAATTTCTGTCTTTCATAGATGTGTTATACTCACATATTTTTTATTTTCTGGAACGGAAGGGTTTTTTTGGGTTTTGTGGGATTTTTTGCGATTTTTTTGGGTTTTGTTTGTTTGTTTGTTTGTTTGTTTGTTTTTGGGGGGGTTTGTTGCTCTTTTTTATTCTTTTATAAATGGAATCAATTCTTCTGTAGAGTTCAAGCAATCATTTCTAAAGTAAATTATAAACTCACATCAGCTTTTCTCTAAGTTTCCATTTTTTTTTTTCACAACTCACATTATTTTACCTATTCAAGTTTCCCTTATATAACAATTCTGGAGCACTTACATAGTTAGATATATTTTCTCAATCATACTGATTCTTGAAGAACTAAAATCTATTCAGTGGGAAGATTCCCATTCTTAAGGGACTAAGCATAACTGAGCTGTATTAGCATATCATGAAGAAAGCTCATATGTAAGGAAAAGTGTATGAACATCCAAGGAGAACTCAGCACATGAAGATGTTCATAGATATAAATTTAGACAATTAGACACATGCAGTTAATGTACACTGTATATATTTTATATAATTTATGGATTTTTAAAATATAAATATGCATTGATTATGAAGAATTGATAACTTGACTGTAATAACTATACTATATTTTATTATTATTATAAATACACAGCTTTACATTTGTTGATATTTGAAACTTAGATATTCAAAATTGGTATCTCTTTTAAATAATCAAATGAAGCTGAAGCATGTAAAGCAAAGTACATAAAATGGCATTCAAAGCTAGAGAAAGTCTAATTTCAGTACATTGTATTTTACTGGATAATTTTCTACAACTGAATGAATTCTTCTCAGCCTTTCCCTCACAATACCGTACTATATGTGCCTGAATGAGTCATTGTTTTTTATTGATCTGACAGCAGTGTAGAGGTAAGATCTCAAACCTGACAGCTGTAAAAGATGATGCTTTTAGTGATTAATTGTGATGAGACAGTGAGCATTATCTGTCTATTAAAGTGTATTATACTGGAGATCACAAATCACTACAGAATTGTTCCTTTGCACTGGATTTTCTACAGGCTGCTTAAAGTAACAGATGTTAAATAGGTGAAGTACTATAAAGAATATTAGAATCAGGGCATTATTTATTGAAATTGATAATACCAAATGGCATCTTGAGCAGCATCTGAATTGCTGAGTCTGAATCTGAAATACAGATTTACATTATAGATGTAAATTAAAGATGCAAGTAAAGTGCTCCTGTAATTTCTTGAGGTTATCCTGGTTCAGCTTAAAATCTCATTTCTATATTTTGTTCTTGACAATATTCTAAGATGATGAAAACTCTAAGTCTTTTTGTTCTGTATTATTCCTTCTCTTTCTACTGCTTATTCCCACCTGAAGCCAGAATCTCAGATTGTGGTATCAGTCATAGCACAACAATGAAAAGTGAGGTCACAAAGGAAGGATTATTATTTCAGGTGAGAGAAAGAAGCTAAAGCATATTAATTTTTCAGAAACAAAGAAAGGTCTTCATACAAATGTCTTTTGCAATACAGAATAGTGAAAATGAAATACAGTCAGTATGAAGTGTGACTACAGGTTTTTTATATAAGAGATGTTTTTCAGAGCTGCACTTGCAGAAGAAGTGATCTTAAATGTGACTCAGAAAAAGACAAAGGGTAGAATTGCATTTCAGTGCCATGAAAAAAAGAAGCTTGAAAGTTTTATTTTGTTGCCTGTTCCACTTTAATACTTTCATTGTTTCATTTTCCTTCTTTCTTTATCTTCTCTTTTTTTTCTGTTTAAAAATTACCTTCACAATTTAGCATCATCAAGTCCTGCGTCCAAATCATTTATGAATATGTTGAAGGGCACCAGCTCTAAGATGGATCCTGGAAGAGCCACACTGATGATAAGACACCAGACTGATGTAACACCGTTTAAAACAACCCTTTGGACCCAACCAATGACACAATTGCTCACACGTCTTTAATACCTAAAATGCCTTTTAGTATATTCAGAAGAATCTACACTTTTATATATTATTACAAGTCATATAGTTATGATTGATAGTTTCCTAAATTAAAATATATCTTCCCAGAAATCTACTAGAATTTTTTTTGTGCTGCCAAAAAATTAAAGTTTTAATTTTTTACTTACAGAATTAACTGCCAAAAAGGGTTCTAGAATTTCTAAAGAAATCTTGGGCCAGATAAAATTACTGACAATTTTTCATTTATTTCTCTGAAGCAATTGTCCCCTGATTGTTGGCACTTACCCCATATTTTGGTTGGATTCCTCAAACAAAACTCTGTTTACTCAATGCAATACTCAGAACCCTAAAAACATCTAACAAAATTATTTTACCAAAGTTCTTCAAAAATGCCATAAAATTTGTGTAAATTCAAAGTTTTACCGGATTCCCTTCACACACAGGAGTACCTAGATGACCCTGTATAAGGCTGAAGAATGATTGCATGTGAACCAAACACATGTATAATTCTCAACAAACGTACTAAGATTTTGTTTGAGATATAGACTGACAGTACTGCATTATAACAGCCCACGCTATCACTATAGAACTAGGTTTTAAAGTGAAGCTAATATAAAATTGCATTGCAACTAAATTATAACCAAAACAATATCAGCTTAAAACCTTAGCATTCTCTTTTCTGAATCCCTCCTTTAATTGGTTATAAAATTCTGCATTTTTACAAGACCTTTAATTTTTTCACAAAAGTGACAGCTCAGTCTCGCATCAGCATTACACAGCAGGTCCTTCAATGACTTAATTAATTTGCAATTAGTAATGTCTCAGTTCAAGTTGAGGTCTCACTGAATTGGTTCCTGAAGCTGTAGAGTTCCACATACAGTAGCAGTAACTGTATGTTAAATGTAACAGTAATAAAATTGCGTACCTATTGGAATACAAATTACTCCTAAGAGTCTCATTCAGCACAAAACTCAGCATCAACAGTATTTAGGACTAAACTATGTCCTTGTAGCAGCATGCTGAGGAAAGAATAATAAAAGATTATTTTACTTTTTAACTTTCTGCAATCTGAATGATAATGGACTTGAAAAGTAAGCTCTGCTTCCTTTGTGCTGAATAGATGAGAAGACTGAGAGAAATTAAAACATGAAGAAATCAGAATTCCCTCTCCTCTTTTCTTCCTCTTTTCTCTGCTCATAGGTTAGTGTTACTGCCACCCATAAATTTTCAAGCAAGATAGGCTCCCAAAGAATCCAAAGAAATCAACTTAGAAAAAATCAAGTGGAAATATAGCAGGAACACTTTTTTTTTTTTTGTACACTGTTTGGGACCCACAAAATGTGTGCAATATGTATTGGATATTGCACACATTTTTTGGGTCCCAAAATGGATTTGTGTAAGAGCCAGAAACCATTCTTAAATTTCCAAAGGGGTTCTAAATGGAGGCCTAGAACACAGGATGCAAAGCAGGATAAGCCATCTTTTAGGGGTTTTTTTTTGTATTGTGAAAGACTTAATTAGAGAGGAAGTAATTTATCTAGAAAGTAATTTACTTTGACAAAAGGCTTTACATATGCTATGTAATTCATTGTGGAATGAAAAAGCTCTGTCTTATGTTTATTAAGTCATAAATACTTCATGACTTAGCTCTCTTAAATGCAACCAGCAATGATGACACTAGTTTCAATAACTGGAGCAGAAAAGATTCTAAGAAATGTGAAGAAAAAAAAAAAAGCCAAGATTTCAGTATTTCTCTTAATTGTTATCATAAATTCAGCAGGGAGAGGAAAGAAATCTTTAAACACAAGGAGGAAAAGGGGAGTGTGACCTTATCAAGAAAGGATGCATCTTAATGAAAAATAGGTACCATTATTTTGTCTGGAACTACAAAGTTTTCGCATTTCTCTTTTTTGTTCAGAAATCTTTAAACTAGCATAAAAGGAGATAATGAGAACAGGCAAGCTCAGACTGACTTTTTCTGCCCTTCTCTCACTTATTACTTAAGTTTTAGCTTATGCATTATGCATCTGCTTAGTCAGGTTGGTTTGTTCAGTCAGGCTACTTTGTTTAGAAATCTGCATCTTTTATTTCCTGTATTTTTGTTGTACCATGTCTTTTTTTCAAAGTGTATTTGCTTTGGATAATAGAATGCCTTGGCCTTCGCTGGTTCACTTAAGAGACAGTTGTTTGTATTCTTTGAAAAGAATGATATCTTGGGCCTCTTGAATACAGTAAATAAAATAAGTAGTAGATGACATATTGATTGATGCTGATGAATATGGAAACACATTGCAGCACCTCTCCTTAAAGACATCCCTCCGCAAGTAACGCAGGTTGCCAGGCCAAGATGTTTAGGACTCTCTGAGGGATGAATATAAAGGTAAAACCATGGAAATGCTCTTTGACACAACAGCAACTGGACTCTTAGGAGCCTCTTTTGGTGCAAGACAGGTATGAAGTGGTTTCAGCTTAGGCCCACATGAGATTCATGCTTCCATTTTTAACACTGAAAGTCTCCCTGTGTTTATCTCAGCACAATAACAGTCTGCTGCAGGGGAGCTTTATTAGTGGTTGTTTTTTCGTGCTAAGGATGGCTCCACAAACTTATACTAGGGACTGAAAGTGATGGGTGTCAGGAAGCAGCAAGAGCAGATGGCTCCCAGGGGGCCAGGGCACCAGTAGCAGCAAGAGCTCCCCATGACTCTGTCAGGGCAGGCAGGGTCTGGCAGCCAGACCCTGTCCCACAGTGCCAGCCAGGATCTCGCAGCAAGGGCACCAGGGACAGACTCAGCCCCAGGAACCTCCCTGGGAGCTGGAATGGGCTAAGGCCAGGCTGGGAAAGCAGTGTGTGGGTGGCCCCATGGCCAAGCAGGGCAGGACTGTGGGGAGCTGGAGGCCAGCCAGGTGGGATGTTACTGTGCCAAGAGCTGCCACCCCAGGGGGCTGCAATATGGCTCAAGGTTGTGGTCAGGGTGGGAGGAGGATTGGGATGTGGGCGAGGCTGGGAAATCAAGGATTGGGAAAAGCGAGGATGGCGGTGCTTCAGGGACATGATGGGGGGAACGCGTATATTTTACGTTATATGGTAAAATAATGAGAAACAAACCCATAGCAATACTGAAATACCACCAAAAAGGGCAGTGCTAGAGAATGGGATAGATGCAATGGTGCAATTTGACAGGAATTTGAGCTGAACCTTGATCAGACTTTTTGGTTGAAGGCATTTGACATCCCTTTTGTTTTGCCTACTGCAGTCTCCCTCATCCTTGATGTTTCCTTTTCCAGAGTCTAGCTCCCCAGATTTTGTTTTCAGATTTGAATTAGAAGGAAAACAAAGGTAAAAGAAAATTTTAAAAATCCTTGGTAAAACTTACAGGTCTTCTGGTGCACATTTGTAGAAACTGACATTGGATAGATTTTCTGAGGCTGTAAGGATCTTTAAGTCTTATCTCCAGGTTTCCTAGGAACCCCTTCCCCAAACCAGACCAACCACAGAAGATCCTTTTTACCATCCAATTTCTATAGAGGACATCCAGTGAATTGTAGAGACCCCAACTAATATAGTAACTCATACAAACTAAGTTGCAGTCCCAGAGAAAGGAGGATGTTTCAAAAATGGGTAGAAAATACCTGAGCCAGCTGGAAAGCAGATGTACACCACAATTTGCCAAATTATCAGCACTATTTATACCTATGGTACACATATAAAACATACAGTCTACCAAATGCACGCACGAGGATATTAGAAGCACAAAAACATTTTCATATCTATTTCCATGCCTGCAATATTTGCAAATGGATTGACAGTGTAAAGAAAATGTCCAGGCACAATCACTGACGGAGGTGTTAGCATTTACAGACAAAACTACATGCTACGCAATAACTGTTGTCACCTTGTGTTTAGAAAACAGAAGTTGTCTGAACCTGATCACAAGCAGAAAATCTGAGATGACCTTAGAGATATTATGACTATATGGCATATGGGGTATTGTTTTATTCTGTCATTATATGGTTTTTGAATTCACAGGTGTAATTTCCACAATTTCAGTCTCAATAATAAGTCTTAGTTTTCAGTGATGTTAAGAAACTATAACTAATATTTGACCATTTTTTATGTCTTGGTCTATTTAACTGAAAGAAAATAGTCACAAATATTTTATAAAAAGCTGGGTCTAACTTGCTGTAGTTTGCAGAAGTTCAAGGGTTCAGAATGTTCAAACCCTGTCCCTAAAGATTTGTCTCTGTTTCAGATTAATGAAAATGCATAACCGATTAATGTAATCTTTGCTGGAATTCGGGAAATGTCACTAAATAAGAGTACATTTATTTCTTTGCATTTCAGATAGAACATTAACATTTTAATCTGGGATATTAATTTTTTGCTTAGGCTATCTCTGACCTTCACTTTGAAACAGTCTTATTTATAAGTGGTCCTTGTGTTTTAATCAACAATATGATATGAGTTTCTGCCTCTAGAAATAAACACTGTATTATCCTTCCTAGTGTTCCTTTTTCCCCTCCAAATACCTGATATTCTATTTGTAAAGAGGGAAAAAATGAGTCACCTTCAGTCTTGAGTTCAGCCATAATTTGTTTATGCTTATGGAATTTACCAGATAAAAATGAGTAGAAATCAGCTGCAGCTTGGCAAAGCAGTTGCTTCTGATTCAGTCTCCCTGAATGATCTCATTTCAGTATTTTTTAACTGAATGGAGTTCTGACCTCACCGACTTTTTAACGTTATTTTCACTTTGCATGATGCCTTTTATACATTGAAGTAAGAGAAGTTTCTTAACTTTCACTTCCAGAAGCAAAATACTTCATGAAATATGGAGAAGCTGGACTGCCAGAGAAACATATAGTTGACTTATTTCTTTATGATTTAATTTTAAAAATAAATATATTTTACTTTCTCTGTGGACAGATATACCGAGACTGAAAGAAGTGGTGGCTCGAGCTGTATAAGAAATTTCAGGTGAAATTATTCCTGGTAGACACTACCTCTTTTGTACAACTGATGTTTTCCAGTTGGAAACTTAAAACAATTTTTTCATGTTTGCTTTCTGAAGATCAGTTTCCATATTAAACATATGACAGCAAGGGGTGGACGTCATGTTGTTAAGGCTGGAGGTCGGGGTCCCCAGGGATCATTCAGTACCTAGATCTTTTCTGATGCCAAACCCTAAAAAATACAGGGACCTGAGGCACTCATCTCTTTAATTTACTATTCAGCATGAGGGGTAGTGGAAGAAGTGGTGAACAGCTGAACACTTCAGCGTTCATCCCCCTGGTACTGACTTGGTTTTGCATGATAAAGCCAAACTGAAAGAAATTTTACTCATTAACAACTAACAGCTTCAATAATTCTATTTCAGATGTTGAGAGCTTCCACATACAGGTTTTCCCTTGGAAGATTTCACGCAGCTTTTAGTGGGAGGAAATTTCCATTATTCGGAAAGCACTAACTTTTGTTTTGTGAAAAGCAGACAAAATCAGAGAAGTCAACCTACCTTGAAACTAGAGTAATTGACAGTAGCTACTGAAACTACCTCTTGACCTCCTGCTTGCATGTTGTATTTGTACATCTCTACATTAACAAAGACTTGATTTTTTCAAGAGCACCTAATGTCACTTGCAGCCCTATATACTTTCTTTTAATCTCATAAATTTATTTTATTGATTTTGAATTACAATTATTTCTTTTCATAACTCATAAAATTCAGTTTTAAAGTGTTCTCAGCAGCTGCAATTTAATAATTAAATAACCCTGCCTTCAGTTGCTGGGTTGCCAACTATATCCTGTTCTAGAAACACATTATTTCCATTTATTTAAGGGAAGTTTTGAATGAAGGAAAACGAAAGTGTGTTCAAGGATGCATGAAATTTCCACTCTAAATCTAGATATATTTTTAAGTTTTTCCCAGGTATCTGAGATGCCACCAATCATCACATTTACCTCTCCATTGAGACTTTCAATGCAAATCTATTCCTTATTGTTTTCCAATCCAATCAGAAAGAGCTTACACCTGAAAAAAAATTAAGAAATCTCCTTCTTATTGTATTTTGAGTTTCTCTTCCTCATTTAAAATGTTTATTAATATATGAAAGTCAAAGTTCTTATTAATTTAAATCCACACTTTATTTTCTACAGCTTACTTATTGTCAAACCAGTAGTGTTTACTCTGTAGTATTTCTGCCCTAATGAAGTTGTTTTCAGAAAGAAAAAGAAAAATTATCTGAAGGAAAAACTGGATGTTCACCTCTCAGATAAAATCAAAATAACAAAGTGACCATAGTACTACTTAGACAAAGATGGCATTCATTCAAGAATGATAGTGCTTAGTGGATAAAAAATTTAGGCAGAAAGCCATTTAGAGGTGCCTCAGAGAAAAGCATAACCATCATAAATGTGGTATGTATATTCATATATAGAAGAGAATTTTGCAGATTTCTATGAATGCAATATTAACAGCGGGATGTTTATATTTGTTCATATTTGATACTGACAAATATGGCATTTTGTTGGAACCTTTTAATTTTAGTAAAATTGATCTTCATTCTAATTTCTGTACAGTGCTGCAGAAGTTCTTTAATAAGAACTAGCATTCAGAAAAATAAAATGCATTATAAAGTGTATTACATTATTTCTAAAAGTGTTGTGCAATAATGTCTTATCTAACAGCTAGAAAATTCTTTATGAGTAGTGCAACCAAATTCTTTATGAGTGTAGTGCAACCAAACCACTGCCTTATTTCAGAATTATCAACCTTTCTGAAGTACAGCCATTTCTGAAGAACAACTATTCACACTCTGAGGTAATTGTCTATCCTCATTTTATCTTTTCAGCAGATAAAGAAATGTCTTTAGTCCATAAGAATTTCCTTTTTATCCATAGTATATAGGATTAAATTGAAAAGTGTCATGTCTTCTCTTTGCATATTAATGAAAATACACTGTGATGACAGCCTATGACAAAACAGTCTTAGCTAAAGGATCTTTAAAAAAATACTATGAGAAATATTCTTTGATTTTTTCCTAACTGTAGAAGTCTTGGTTCTTCTGACAATGAATAAAATCACCTCCTCTTATCATTAGAAATCAAAATAAGCAGCTCAAGAAACAGTTTTTCTTTCCTCATCTATGCTTGACAACAACCATGTCACCAAGCTTTCCTGTGCTAAGGCACTAAACTGTACACAGAGCAAGTTTATACATAGTGATGTTTCAGATATTAAAAAAAAAAAAATCACATTCTTTAGGTCATGAAAATATTAAGGTAACTGGTGTTTTAAATGTCATGGGATAAAATGTTAAATCAGAATCTTACTCAGATGCAAATAGACCTTTAAATAATACTTCATATCTTGACTAGCTCAGAAGGACAACCAAGTGAGCCCTTTGCCTAAGAGTGCTTCCAAGAATATGTGAAGATGTTGGAACTTTCAACAAAGCAAATCAAATGAGATAGATCCCAAAATGCAATGGTCATTAGTGCCAGGAATACTGTTATTATTCAGTCTTACAAATGTTTTTTGTGACAATGATAAAATACCAGAAAATGGTGCCATCAATGCTTTGCAATGGTACTTCTACCTTTTCAGGACTACTTGCTGCTGTTTTGTATTCATTGATGACTGAAAAAAGGTTTAGATATGAAACAAAGGAAAAGAGAGTTTCAAAATCACCAGAAAATTTACAAGTGAAGCATTAAATATTATACTGCTGTAGAAAGTGTAGTGGCTTACAGTTTCAATAATGCAGCTGGGAAAAATTAAACAGTGCAATGTTATATACAGCTGATATGGTGTATCAATAAAGGAAACAGAGAATAATTCTGCTGGAGGGTAACATATTTCACAGAATATGACAGTACATGGAAAGCATGTCTTGCTCGCCATTTGAGGATAGAAGTACAGTTGCAACTTAGCACATATAACATTTCAAAATCTGTCAAAATGGGTTCAGGTGAAAATCAAAGCTATATCCATAATTTGAAGTAGGGAAAGGGAGGAAAGGAGAAGGGATTGTTGATAATGCCGAGAACTATCAACTGCTAGAAATTCACTAATTGCTATAATTTGAAAAGAGCTCATCTCTGTTTCTTCAAATATCAAGTTCTTTGCTTACTTGGGAAATTTTCAAATGGAATACCTTTCAAAAGGTTAGAAAAAAGTGAAAGCATGACCTAAAGTCACACTCACACTGAAAGTAGCTTTGAATGGTGAATTTAAACCACAGAAGTTTCATATTAGAGTTTAAATACTCTTCTGCTTTGTTTCTAAAGTAGGCTGTCTTAAAGCACTAAGCTATTTAGCATGATATAAGTTAAATGGCCAAACTACATGAAGTTGTCATTACCAGCTGTGGCATCACTTACGCTCCCTACTAACATATTAAAAAGTACTGCCATTTTGAAACATGCAATCAAGTTGTAGCCAGATGGAGAAACTGCTTTAAAGTAGATAAATTTGCATCTTTATGCTTTTGAGATAACCTTGTTCAATATTCTGAAAGATAGAAGCTGATGTTCTCGCTGGCACATACCAATCAATTTTCCAGGTATAGTACCTTGAAACAGCATTTCTAGCTCATCTCATTCAAATAGCAGTAAAGAACAGGGTTTATGTTTGCAGCCTGAGCTAATGCTCTAATCAAACATTGTAGTTTGGGATATTGTGAAAACTGCATAAAATTAATTTGGCTGCATGTGTTCAGTACAGTGTAGCAATCATCTCAAATAATCTGAGGAAAAATAAAATCTGAAGAGTGTCAGATGAAAAACATGCAGACCATTCTAGAAGGTGAAATTATGCAATGGCTGAAAAATTTCCTGAAACTTGGAAAAAAAACCACACCAAAACTTAATATAAATAAACAATTGTGTATGAATAATCCAAGAATACACTATTACTAGCAGTTCACTTGGTATATTTTAAATTTAGATCTTTGATGCCTTTCAATTTTCTCATGTATCACTAATATGTGTATAGTTAGGCACCTAAATTTTCATTGCGTATTTTTAAAAAATATATTGGCAAGTATTTGCTAGTGTGATGAGGAAGTAATGGGATGTAATAATGAAGATTTAAGAAATGCCATGAAGTCTCCATAGTAACACTGTAGTCGGAGTAGACATAATCTTTATTATGAACTTGTAACCAAAAGCTGCAAGGGAGAGCAAAGGAAACTATGTTTTCAGATCATTAATTCACTGTGTTTAGGTACCATGGACAAAAGAAGCAAACATTTTCTCCTGTTGTATATGGAATTCCTATAGGATGGAAAGCTCTCTCATATCACTCTTATCCATGCATCTGCTGAGGAGTTTTCAAGTGATCATTCAGAAAACATGACTGTAACCAGTCTGCAAATAACAAGCAAAATAGAGATACTATAAAGAACAAGAATAGAAATTATCAAGATACAAGAAGAAAAACTCAAAACAAAACATAGGTTTACTATCCAACGGAAAATGAGATTTGCCAAAATAAATATTAACTCTGATCTTCAGATCCTAGGGTTCTTTTTTTCTTTTCATCTAGAAAAAAATTACTTTTTCTTTAGCACAATGAAGAATCATCATGATTCCACTTCAGAACTGGGATCAGGACATGAAACACTGAACACATCAGTCAATAGAGACTTACACTTTGTTGACTGTTTGCCTTTCCTTCTTTTAGTGCAGATTAATCATGAGAGACTGTGAATTCTATGTGATAAACAGACATAACATTCAAAATTGATAGTTTGATGGATGTAACAGTCTACCAAACCAGCAAAAGTCTGTGTTACTGATTAGTTTTTTTTTCCATGTGACTTCATTGCAGATATTTCTGGAAAGAGGTAAAGGTACTTTAATACAGAAAGGTGTAATCTAAACTTAATGAGACCCATCAGTCTATCAACCACTGAGAGACAAAACTTGTGATGAAAAGAACTGAAATCCAGTGCCCTGATTATAGCCATAATGCGAGAAATGGAATTTAGTGTATCTCAGAGAATTATACATAATTTACTGCTGGAGACAAGTTATTGAAGAACTTCCATTGCAGACATTAATACCTATGTGTGTGGAATAAAAGGCTACTACCCATTTTAGAATTTTACACACCATTTCCTGCACTTATCCCTCCTGCATTTCCAGGCTTCCAGCGACTTCCAGATGCAATTGAAACCAGCAGTTTGAAAATGATAGCGCCAATCTAAACTACATTTAAAATAACCTCACAACCAAAAAACAGGTGACTATCTAAGCCCATACTGGTAAGAAAATTAGACCAGTATTTTAGGTTTAAAATCAATCCTTCTCTTTGTAGTTACTTACAGTAAAAGTTAAATTTAATTCTCCAAAGTATTTTTTTTCTTCCCTTTCATGGCAATTTAAAAATGGTGTTTATTTTTTAGATTTCCCTCATTAGACAGAGAAGATAAAAGTTACTGTTCTAAATATATAATTTCTATACATCACAACTGCCCTGAAGAACAAACTTGCATAAAATCTTCTCTGTATGGGAAACCCATTTAAATATCAAATTTTTTTTTAAATGCTGTGTCCTTCAGAATATAAAATACTGAAACACTTCCTTTGCAAATCTCAGTATTCAGCCGAATGAAAGAATCTGCATAAATGTACATAACATGTATAAAAAAATATAACATGCATAAACAAACATAATCTTGTGGTTGAGTGAGAGGAAGATTACTAGCAAAAAAAAGGTATGAATAAGATGAACCAACTGTCCAAAGCAAGAAGAAGAAAAAAAGGAACAAAAAGCATCTGCTAAGAGTGAGTGGGTCATGAGACAACTAAAGGATTTGAATTTTTCAGTTTTAGCTAGTGTAATTTTAAACAATAACTCAATTACTATTAGTTAGAAAGTTATTAAAATTTCATGACCCTCAAAGAGGATAAATTGGTATTCACTTCTAGTATACTTACTGGACTTAGAGTAAGAATAAATAGTCTTCCGAATAGCATCATTCCCATATGATTTAATAAATAGATTTATGAATCCATACATCTAAGTTTTGCTGGTAATCAGTAAATTAGTTGTTCTTGAATCACAGTCAGGAATATTGGAAAAGTAAAATGAAAGAAACTTAAATGGGAGATTTTTGTACAAGCCAATTTTCTTGAGCTATTAATCTAGAACTTCTCATTACCAGCAGATTCATTCAAAATGGGAGGATATGGTAATTTTCAGAATTTTAACTCAGACCAGGGGTCATTTGAAGGCAGGAGGAAAATTTCTCTATCAAAAAACATGTGTATGAGGTTTTCATCTATAAGTACGTTAATATCAAAGGTACAGTTGTTATTCAAAGCACTGAATGAATGTGCATTAGTAAATCCTTACAAGTTCCAGAGATCTATTGCAAAACCAATGCAGAGAGCTGAGGAGTTCTAGACTGGTTCTGCCCACTTCTGCATTTTTGGGCACACTGCATTTTGGTATTAAAAGCAACACCACAAAATACGTTTGCCACTCACTTTCTCTGGGTGGCTCTCTTTTAAGTAGAAATTACTAAAAAGCCAGGCCTTGCTACTATGGGACCCTTTTGAACTGCTAGGCTGAAGGAGTTAAAAATCTTCATTCTTTACGTGAATTGCATGGTATCTCTAGCAGAGCTTTTCTGATTTGGTCACTTACGTCTTGTCTGTCCTTGATTTAGTTAAACTGGAAAACAGTAAATGTTCTGAAGCCTTTATCAATCATACCATAATTGCTCAGTATTGCTTATTTATTGGGCTGTAGTTGATTCTGGTCTTGAAATAATGCTGTTTGAAGCAAATACTGTAAAATAGATGCAGCACTTACAATTTTATGTATTCTTTTAACACTCTATTCCCCTGATGTCTAGATTCAAACCCAGACAGCACGTTCTCTTAAGCCATTTGAAAAAGCCTTTGTGGCTTTTTGCCAGCAAATCACTCCTATTCCAGTCACATCATGGAAATGCATGTTGTTTTAAGTTCACATCTTCATTGTAAATTAGCTCCAAGAGTATGATTAACAAATCACTCTCTGTAGCTCCATATTTGCCTGCTACAAAAGAGAAAGATCAACCAAAAACTTCCTTTATAACCACTGTAACCAAATAATCTGTATCCCCCTTGGATTTCTGATAAGCTTGTTCAGATTTGAGAAACTTTTTTTTATTATTCTCTGGTCTCCTGAAGAGCAGAACAAAGCATAGTAGAAAGACTGCTATAGAAATCCTTGTCTGTTTTAGCCAAAGACTGGCTGAAAACTGGCTCCGAAGCAGTTCTAAGATCCAGTCCTCCCTTTTCTCCTTTTTAATATCACTATCTGATTTCCAGCACTTTAAAGAAATTAATGGAAAAAGATCAAAATTTGTTTTCATTGTTAGAAAGAAGAATGATGCAAATAAATGCTTTTCTTATGGACTTAAACAATATCAACTTTTAGCACTGTGGATAGAAATATTATATAAGGAATCATGATTTTGAATTATCTTGATAAAGGTAGACCACATTACTTAACAACAAAAATAAACAAAGCAAAGGAATTGTTGGAATCAGTGCCAAAAACTGGAATCTAAAGCCTTGGGTTAGAGGACATTCAGCAGGTATATTGCACAACAGCTTTCCTATCTACTTGCTCTGCACAGTTCCTCTAACACTGCATTGATTGTTCCTTTATGTTGTCAAATTGATAATTAAGGTTATTTAAAAACCAACTGAAATATTTTACAGTGATCTAAAGCTGTGCTTGGGTGAGTAGCAGGCAGTTGGACCTGATGATTCTTGTAATCTGAAGGGGTCTCTGGTGTTAGAAACGTGTTAGAAAGTCTCTTTTTCCCAGTCTCGAGACCAAAGAAGAAGGCAGAATTCCTTGGCTCTAGTTCTCAAGGTTGTTTATTTGCCCTTATCTAATACATTGTCTTTCTCCAACCTGCTGAGATCTGTCCAGCACATCAGTTCATGGCACACTGACCACCTTCAGGGCAGTGTTATCTTTTTATACTAAAAACTATATGTGCTTTATTTACAATAATTTTCCAATACCTATCACCTATGTTAGACAGTTTGTCTCTACTCTAAAACAATCCAAAAGCACCACCATCACAGCAGAAGATGAAGACTAAGAAGAAGAAGAAGGAGAAAGACAGGATGCTCCCTGATTCTTCCATCTTGCCTCCTGAACTCCCATTCTAAAAACCCCAAAATTCTCACATTTTCACTCAGTGATAAATTCACTATCATTCTATTCAAACTCTTGTGGCTTGTACATCTTCATACAAAGTTGGTAGTTTTTTTTCCATGGGCTAAAATCAAAGGCACAGGTGTTTTTGACTCAGTGCCAAGGTCTCTGAGCCCCCTGCCAGGGTCTGGAGTCCTCCAGGGCAGCCAGAAGAATGTCCTGGATTCCGACAGTAGTCCTTTCCAGCTTGGGATACTCTGGGATTCTATGAATCTATGAATTTTCCCTCAGTGACTATAGAATATATACATTAACAGAGGTCAACATATACAACATTTTCCATAGAAACATTCAAAATACAGCAGCTTAAAGGAATAAAATTGAAACACCAATAGTAATATCTAGGACCTTTTTAGTAACACTGCCGCTGTTTTTCAGACTGGTATAATGAAATGCAAGGGCAGTGATCTGGCCACAGGTATCTAGGAGATTGTGGCTGAGTTATCTAGGAGATTGTGGAAGAGTTAGCAATAAAATATAGTTTGGAAAATCCTAGACCACTAGTCCATAGAGAATGCAGAGGAGAAAGGTAAAAACGTGAATGATTTTGTGACTATACCCATTTCAGTGAAGAAATATAATTAGTAATAGTTCATAGGTTTTGCTCTGTGTAACCACTGAATACACACAGACACTAATTCTTTTTTTTTTATATTTGTAAGCTGTTTTGGTTTTCAGTTATCCCAGTAAATGAACATTGAAACTTTATAAATATCAGATTTACAGCAAAGTTTTATTTGAATCCTTTCTCTATGTGTATTAATTTCTAGCAATAACTTCTGAGAAATCTGCACAGGCAATAAACAAGTCTTCATGTGTTTATTTATTTGTCTGAAACAAGAGTAAGAACTGTATGAGCTGAAATATAAAAAAATTATATGAAAATTCCATTCTAATTCAGGAATAAAATCACAAATATAATTACAACAGAAACCTTCATTACTATGAAATAGAGTTCTTCGATAGTATAAATTCAGTGGTGACTCAGAAATTGTGCTGACACCCACTGAAGTCAACAGCAATTTTCTTATACATAGTTCAATGTGTGCATGACGAACTGAATATCAAACTGTTTCAGGCTTCTGACCAAAATTTTCAATGTTCACACTTTAAAATGCTATCAAAACTAATAGAGAAGTTTCATTAAGGTAATAGCTGTAGAATGCAGAACTGAACTTTGAGAAAAGATAGTGAACTTTTCCAGCTATGTGTATTAATTATTTATCATCAACTGTGTTCTAGACTTTAAAAGAAGTTATCTTGGTAGTTTCTTACTTTTACTCCATTAAACATTGAAAATCAAGAAGACTGGATCTTCTTTTGTATCCTTTTTCTGTCCATTTTTGCTATTTTTACTGCTTCTTAATTACCTATTAAGAAATAAAGAAAATAAGGCATACCCTTTCATATTCTTGGGATAACCTTTTCTGCTTGAAAGTCTCTCAAAAGACACAACCTCTTCTGCAGCAGGTGTAGTTTTAATGATCCTTTGATGCCATATGTCAAATTTCATCACTTGCTGTGAGGAGCGACATTTCTTTTGATAGCTCCTAGCAACAGCAACACCAGTTATTAGTGGTCACCTCACACACTAGACTAATAATTCCTGCAGCAAAAACATTTAATTTCAGCTTCATTCTGTGCTTCACATTATCTCTCATGCTGCTCTCCTCTGTTTATAATTACTTCTAAACTAAAATAAATCTATATTATTAATTCACTGCCCACTGTATTTTTTTTCACATGCGTGCTCACAAGAACACCACTACATTCTGCATCAGGGCGTTTCAGAGCTTCCTTCTGAACTGGGTTTCCTGTCAGTATAGACAGTGAATGTGGAAACGTGGTGCAAGGTGGAGGTAGGGATGGCTTTCAAGGGCATGTTTGCCCACAGGCGCCAGGCAGTGGAAGTGCACCATTGCTGTAACAATAAATATACTGGGACATCAGCAGACATTTGGGTATGGAGCACCTGCAGGTTTTCCAAGAGGCCTTTACATACACAGGTTGTGAAGGAATATGATATTTCCCTCTGCTACTGTCATAATTATTCCCTGGACAGTCATACAGGTATTCTGATGCCACTGGAACCTTTAGATAAAGGAATTACTTGTCAAGTCACCTTGATTTTCAAATGGCACTTTACATTTCTTTCTCTTCTAATGTTACTTTTATACCAGAAACATGTAATGACTTGTACTGCAGCTTTGCAAATCTAGCGTTATGTTGGTTATTCCTAATCAATGACACCTTTAACATTTTCAAATATGTAAACAAAGTAATAATTCCAAACCTCATTATAAGAGGAAGACCAGGAAACGAAATGTCTTACTGCTGAAGAATAAGGGAACTATGAAGTATAAAGCAATGACTTTGGGAAGGGAATCAATTTGATGCCTTTTTAGTTCAGTCTTTATTAAAAAAAGTCACTGGCATCTTTTGCAAAAGAGTAGGAACTCCAGTTACAACAAAGCATGGCAACATTAGACATATTTACATATGTTACTTCCCCTTAAAACTAGAGAGAGCTGATGAAGTACTTATTCTGAGATATGTTGTTAATGAAATCCTTAAACTGCCAGAAGTAGGTACTGCAGAAAATATGGAGGACTGGAAAAACACAAAGACAGCTTGTCTTTAGAAATAAGATAATTCAAGGACTCAGAAAAGTATAGACCAATCAAGTTAACATCAGTCACAGAAACACAGAATCACTGAATGGCTTCAGACCTTAAAGATCATTTAGTTCCAATTCCTCTGCCATAGGCAATCTCTCTTCTTAAGGAGAGATTTCCCATCCCTCTAATCACCTTCACAGCTTCCCTCTGAATCTGCACCAGCAGATTCATTTTTTAATGCTGAGAGCCTCAGAGGTGGGTTCATTACTCCTGGTGGGATCTCATGGAAGCAGAAGGGCAGAATCATCTCCCTTGACCTGCTGGCCACATTGCTTTTAGTGCAGCCCATGATATAGTTGGTTTTCTGGGCTGCCAGTTGTCAGAGACTGAAAAAGTTCATGCCTCAAACATTGATATAAAGTTTGGCTCATTATAACAAAAATTGTATAGAGAAGCTACAACTAAAGATGCCTCCCTGAAGATGCCTGACTGAGACTTTGGACTGTAAGTTAAACCACTAAGATTAGATAAAGGAAAACCCATTCTTTAATCATCTCAGAACCAGGAAATACAAACAAAGCTGAAGAAGAGGAATTAATCCACAAGAAAGCCAAAGTCAGCAGAGATTCTTCCTTGGCTCAGTTTGGGGTGGGGCAGACCACAGCTTGAAGAATCCAGGTTAACAAAGCCTCCCCCCAAAACAGGGATATCGGGAGGAGCTTTCAGGCATAACCTCTGGTTAGAGGCAGTGACCCATCCTCCCTTACAGAAGCTGGCCCAGCTGTGTAACCCCCAACCCTGGGACCCCAGGAAGGCCACATCCACAGGACATTCACATGAGAGGCAGCTGAGGTGGTGTCACCCTCTGAAGTGCCTTCCCTGCCCACCCCCCCCCCAAGTCATTCCTGAAGCCTTGCGCCACAGGACTGCTCATGATGCAGCAAACGCAGAGTCTGTTGTAAGAGACAAGGGCAAACTCCCCCTGCCTAGGGAGGTGCCTGGATTTTCCTGCTTAGCCTGAGTGTATATTAACCCATCGGATTCTCTGCTTTCTGAGGGGATCTTCACCACCAAGAAGACCAGCTGGAGAGGGTAAACAGAACATTGTTGGGATCCATGGAGTGGCGATATTCTCTTTACTGTTTCTGTCACTCTTTCTGTCCGCCCCTCACTCCCACACACCTATTTTCTATTTCTCTTTCTTTTTCTTTCTTTCTTTCTTTCTTTCTTTCTTTCTTTCTTTCTTTCTTTCTTTCTTTCTTTCTTTCTTTCTTTCTCTCATATTTACTATCAAATAAAACCCAAATAAAACTATTGTCACTGGCATATGGTCTCATTTGCACCTTAATTCAGGCAGAGGCGTTTCTAGGAACTTCAGTAACCAGATTGTGATGCAAGTGCAACTGTTGGTTCATGTACAGAGGTTTACTAGATCCTGGAGAAGTAGTAGAATACACAGACTAAAATAAATTTATCTACCTGGTGGATAAAAGGAAGAGTAACAGCCATCTGTGAAGACTAGATCATATTAAACCAAATTAATTCCATCTATGACAGAGTAATAGACTCTGTGAATAGAAAGGAAGTGTTAGATATTGCATATCTTCATTTCTGCTAGCTTTTTCCACCTTTCTGGGATTCTCATAAGAAATCTAGAAAAATTAAACTGTTTTGATATCAGCACCTAACTGACAAGAGTGTTTTCCAGAGAGCAGCGCTCTCAAGCTATAATATATCCTATAGGGTTCTGTAAGTCTGGTATTCTAATAATTAAAATCATAAGCAAATTTAAATTTTGACAAAGTCCAAAACTACTGGAGGGAAAAAGTACATATCTAAATAAACTTGCAAATATGAGAAACTGCGTGGAAAATTAGGATGTAATCTAGTAATGAAACCCACGAAGTTTTACATGCAATTAGATGCAAGTGGCTGCACAACCGCAGGGTGTAGAGTTTGGCCAGTAGCACTGCAGAAAATCCTAAATGGGTGGTGAACAGAATTACAGTCACAGCATATATTAATCAAAAATATCACACTAATGATGAAAACTCATTTAAGTTAATGAAATAAGAACTTCACTATTACCTGCAAAAAAAAACCCCTGAAGTCACAATTTCCTCTTCTAAGTGGTAGTAATATCTCAGCTGGAATATTAACTCCAGCTTTAAGCATCTTAGCTTGATTCAATTCATGATAGCCCATGAAATAGTAACAAGTGTGGAAATAGGTCCTGGAAATACAACTACGTCTAAAGTTGAAGAAAATAGGCTTATTAGGTTTAGAAACATGATGATGGTCTTTGACTATGTAAAAGATATTGTGCAGGGGAAGGAATAATGTTATTAAACAGCAAGGGAGAGAGGGATTTTTTCTCAGGGTAAAAAAATGGAGGTCTAACAGAAAGAAAGGTTAAGTAGACCACTGGAACTGCTATAACTTGAAATATTTTAGAGCATGGATAGCTTCATAAATGTTAGTTTCAGGAGTGACATAGATATAAATGATCCTGTTTTCAGTATCTATATATATTTGTTTACAAGACAATTACTATTACACCCTGAAGACTGACTGAAAAAAAATATAACTTTGAGTAATTCCTGTAAGAATTATTATAGGTTCATGGATAATCTTTTATCTGTTTAACTGTGTGAATTTCTCACATACCAAAATTCAAGATTACAAACCAAATGAAACCAGTCTCTCAGAATTGAACTACCCAATTTAACATTTCCCTGTTAGATTACGCACATAGCTGATTCTTAAGATTGTGCTCTCTTTCTGAAGTGTGTTATAGTTTTTATTTCTGTTTAAAATCATAAAATATGCTGAATTGGAAGGAAACCACAAGGATCATCGAATCTAATTCCTGGCCCTGCACAGGACAACCCAAGAGTCACACCATGTGCCTGAGATCATCATCCAAATGCTTCTTGAATTCTGTCAAGCTTAGTGCTGTGACCACTTCCCTGAAAAACACTCCTCCAGTGCCTGATCACCTCCTGGGAGAAAAACCTCCTAATATCTAACATAATCCTCCCTCAATTCACTTAATGTCATTTTCTCAAGTCCTTTCACTAGTCATGAGAGTGAAGAGATCTCTACCTGCCCCATCTCTTCCCCTCACGAGATTCTTGAAGAGTGTCATGAGGTGTCCCCTCAGTCTCCTCTTCTCTTGGCTGAGCACACCAAGTGACCTTAGCAGTCCCTTGTACAGCTTCCTCTCCACAACCCTCACCATCTTCACTGTTCTCCTTTGGATGCTCTTTAATAGTTCAATGGGTTTTTTTATATTGTGGCACCAAAACTGCCCCCAGTACTCGAGGTGAGGCCCCTCCAGTGCAGAGCAGAGCAGGACAATCCCCTCCCTTGCCTGGCTGGTGATGCTGTGCCTGATGCCCCCCAAGACATGCTCGGCCCTCCTGGCTGGCAGGTCACTGCTGACTCAGGGTCAACTTCCCATTGACCAGGACCTCAGATCCCTTTCCACTCTCCAGCCTCTCATTCCCCAGCCTATACACACAACCAGGATTGTCCAGTCCCAGGTGTAAAATTGGGCATTTTCCCCTGTTAAACTTCATATACTTGGTGATTGACCAGCCCTCTGATTTGCCAAGGTCTCTCTTCAGGGTCTCTCTATCCTCTAGATTTAGTGTCACCAGCAAACTTACTTAATGTCCCTTCCAGTCTTCCCTCCAAGTCATTTATAAAGATGTTGAAGAGCATGGGGCTGAGCATAGAGTCCTGTGGAACCCCTCTAACAGCCAGTCCCCAGTCTGATGTCACCCTGATCACTATAACTATCTCTGCATTTACAAATTCATTTCAAGTGTTTGAACATGCATTATCCAATTAAAGTCACAATACTTCAGCATTATGTGCAGTATTGCAATAATATAGCGTTCATTAATTACTATTTCTTCTGTCTCTTACACAAGGAAGCTGAAGTATGGACAAGGAACCATGAAAGTCAGCATCAAATTCAGGAATAAAAACTCACTTGATTCTTCTGAGGTTCCTTTTTCTTGATTACTGTCTCTTGATCTCAGTGGTCTCACAGAGCTCACGTGGTCAGAACATATCCATTCTGCAGGTTGATACCACCTTTAGGTGCACTATTGTACAGCCTGCAATGTACTGTAACTAAAGAAAAAACACTAAAAATGCATGTAAGAGGGCACTTGTGACAAAAACATTATATATTAGAAAATTTCCTTCTGTATCATATGTATTTCGGTTTTGATTATAAAGCAACACTGCTCCTGTTAATGCAGTCATGCTTTAAAAATTTAAACAACTAGTAAAATATTTGGAAAGTATTAGAAAATATTTGGAACTATGTATTTTATTATTAAAAAAAAAGAAAATTCTTCAAGGTGTTTCAATAGAAAACCATAATGGATCTAAATATCAAAAATGTTAATAATTTCATTTTAATTTCTTCAAACACCCAACATTCAGAAAGAAAAAAGGTCAAATAATAAACCAATGTAGATGCAGATCCTGGAAGGTATTTCTGCATTCTAAAAATTAGTTAAAATTCTCTCATGAATACTGTATCATAGCAGATAGGAAGAACCTAAGCTCAATCACATGCAGCAAATTCTTTTATTTTGTAAAAATTAAATGGATTATTAGGAAATATTTAGTACATTATGCACTGGAGGTCTTCCCTATGACACCATTACACTGCAATAACAGATTCTATGTCTGTAATTTTGTTTTTACATCTGAAAAGACTCTATTTTACTAAAGAAAGCAATAGAAATAAAAACAATTGTTCTTTCTGCTGCAAAGTCTTTTAACTACAGCTAACTATAAAATATTATTCTCTGGTTTAGTCTTTTTATTTCCTTTTGATGATACCAGTACAACATCCCTCTTTGTCCATCAAAATAATAATTTAAATGGCCTGCAATGCTCAGTTTTGTCAGACTATATTCTACTGTTTTATTATTCCGGAACATTTTACAACAAACAGAGAAAAAAAGTACCTGGGCTTCCTGTCAGGATCTAGGAAAGCAGGCAGGAGTTCTGCCTCAGTCATTCCTGGGAGAGAATTAGGAGGGGTAGCTACAGTCATCTCTGGTGAACACTTTCAAGGCAGCACAGATACCTTGAAAATTTATACTTTATACTTTTTTTAGCAAAACCTTTAGTAGAACATGTGTTATTTATTTTTTTATTCTTTAAATCCTTATGGTTTTTGGTCAGGGTTGTCTGAATTTGTCTTACATTTTTTTGTAATTTTATAAATCAATTCAATTTTGAAGAAATTGAAAAGTAAAAATTTTTCATGAATTAATTGTATATTCTTTTACTAGAAAAATAATGGCTGTCTTCCATCTTTAGCTTTTTCTCTGTTACAAGCAGATTGTAACTAAATCCAATTTACTGATCATCAGAGGGTTTAAAGGAGAAACATGTGCTTCTGAAATAAAAATATCAAAAACACCAATGAGAGAAAAATTCAGCATATATTACTCCTAATCCTAAGTTATTAGTAGTGCATTTCTCGGCAAAATAAGAAATTGCTTTAGGAAATCTTGAGACTGCAACTACAGTTACTTCAATTTATTCTGCAGTATTGGTAGAGCTGCCTTATCCCAGAGCACGAGAGGTCAGCCTAAAGCATCAGCACTGTTTTGTGGTCTTATTACAAGAAATGGTGAATAGCTCAGGGAGTTGCTGATTGCCCTTTACTCCCACAGACTTCAGTTCTTCAGTACCTAATGGTTTTAATCTCTTCAGTCTTAATGTCTACAATTAAACTGCAAAATATTTTCCCCCTGAGTCCCATTGTTTTCCACCATTTGGCATTCATTGATTTCCTACCCTGCTACAATCTCCCTGATTTCCAGCTGAAATAAAAGAGAGGGAGAATCGTGTTATTTTTATTTCCATGTTGGAATTTTATGCTACCATCATTGGCAATGTCAGCACAGCTCTGGGAATAGTTAACAGCTTTTGCCAAAGACGGAAAGGAACACAGAGGAAACCGAACAAAAATTAAGAGACAGATATTTACAAAGCAAATGACATTTCTTACAGTCCTTAAGCTTATTAAAAACAAGTTCACATCAGAAACAAACTATAATTATTTTTTAAAAGAAATTAAGAAAAGCATCAGATGAATAGTGAGCATCGGGCATGACTTGTGGGGAGCCTGATGACAAGCAGTATTGATAGTGGATAATTAACATTACTGAGCAAAAATCAGATCAAAATAAGTGAGTATTTCAGAACAGAAATGTTCCTTTTTCTGATATTTAGAAAGCAAGAAATTGTATGGGATCATTCAGTAAGTTCATGGACATTAATAAGGACACCAGTTCAGGCCTGTTCACAAAACTATTTCCTTTTACAAATCTCCTTTAGCAGGTGTGATGTACAGAATGCCACAACATCACACTACCTCACATTTGGACTGATAACAGTAAAATCAATAACAAGAAAATCAATATTTATTTCCATATGACAGAAATCTTGGAAGGAGCTTGGAAATTAGAGGGACTGTGAACCAGAAGCCCTTGACATGCAGGAACAATCAATGGCAGCAGTATCTGTGCACAGGCATGAAGCATGGTTTAATGATTCCTTGCCAGTTAGTTATTTTGATAAAATTCATGCAAGAGTACTCAGTTGGATGATGCTGACCATTGCTAACTCCTGAATGCTCTTTCTACCTATGCTCAGAGTATATTTGCAAAGTAATAAGCTTTACTCAGGAACAAACATTGATCCATGAGCAAGAGTATTTCAAACCCCAAATAAGCCCTTTTGGCAGTACCTAGCGTATCATGGTGCCAAAATTTACAGTTTTATCAATACATGAATGATCCATGCATTTACACATTTTGGAAGAGGGCAGTCATAAAGTTTAGCTAGGAGGGAGTTCAGTATGGCTGATGGAGCTGGGCTTTGTCTGAAACTCCATCACAAGTCATTTTCAGGCTTCACTGACATTTGTTGAACCCAAGCACATTATCACTGCTGTGTGCCATTCTGGGAGGGATAGTACATGTCTCTCAACATGGTTTTCTTCCTTATTTTCTGCTGTCGATACCTCTTTGTTCTGTCACAAGATATTTTTTTTTCTTATAATGGTGAGCGGGGAAAATGTATGCATTATGTCTATATAGACATTCTATCATCCTTCCTATATTCTACTTTTCTCTCACTTTGAGGTTTGAGGAGCTTCTTTTGTTTTCAGTTTGGCTGTTCTGAGCAGTCTCATATTAGCATTTCTCACTTCCTCTTTAAATTTTCGTTCAAACACTTAACTGAAAGGTGCTCATTATTTTTTTATTTCAAGGTCTAGCTGAGTGTCAGAAAGAAAGGGGAAATATCTACCATCTCTGCAGCAGCAAAGCCAATTTATTCCTACAAATATGATTCTCAATCTCTATTTTCTCTTTTCAAGGTATTGAGACACCTATGTCATATAAATCCATCTTACTTCCACCAAGATTTTCTCATTGAGACAATGTTGCTGACTGTATGAATAAAATAAGCAAGGGAAACTTGGTCCACTGTGCATGAAGTAATTAGATCATCGTCTTTGGTTTTAAGACAACAAAATTAGCAAAAGAATCTGGTAGAGAATAAAGTTGATCAAAAAGTACAAATTCTTACAATATTTTGAAGTTTTGGAATAATGCAAATGTAAAGATTAATTTTTTTCTCTGCAGTCCTCCCAAAAATTCTTTCAGTTTGTTAGTTTGCTTGCTTCTTATTATGTAAATAGTGCTGATAGACTTGTTCAGAGAATTTGACTGCAAGGAGATGGCAAATGAAAAGTATTCTCCCTGAGGTGAATGATGAGCTTCAAAGATGGGTACTCTGAAGCACATATTTCATGAACACTACTCCTCTTCCATTTTCTGGAAACTACATGATCTTTGCCTTGTATAAAAGCTGTGTGGTCTCATGACCTCAAGAGCAGTGACAGATATTTTTATGCTCTGTCTTTTAAGGACAATGTCTTAAAAATTAAGTATCAAACCAAGCATCAGCCCATAAAAGAAATTGACACATAAAGAAAATCTAATGAAGAACCAGAGAGACAGAAGCCAAGCACCTCTTGGAAAAAATGGAATAATAGCAGTGAAAAAGACTTACCAACTTGTACTCTGAAAGATCAACACACACACTTTGGTGTGATAGAAATGTAAATGACAAAGACTATTACTGCCATCAGTTTTGTAAATTCAAATTAGATTCAGTTCTGTGGTTTCACAGTTTAGGGATTGAAGTCTTTTAAACATAAAAACAGCTATTCACATCTCTAACCATTTTAATACTTAGTTTTGCCATTGATTCAGGAATATTTACATTTTACTTCTGTCTACTGTCTCTTAATTGCTTTGCTTTGGTTACGTGGCAATCTTCCTGCTTCATTTAACTATTCCAGACTCAAGAAATTAAAATTAAGTAAATGTCCAAATACAGTATTTTATTATAATAATGGATGGTGGCAACTGTAATAATTATGCCTATATTGATAATTATAATAGAATGAGGATTATAATGTGCTTTAATTTATATTGTTTTATACTTGTTTCTATTCAGTCTGCCTGAAGAAGAAATATTGTTTGGCTGGTTTTGCTGCTGAACAGGTAAGTGGGGTAGATGCTTAGTCAGAAATGTCTTTCTTCTAGTCTCTACAACAAAAATCTTCTGACTTTTGACTTTAATGACTAAGGTTCACTCCTGCTCTGCCTGTATCCCATGGCTGGTGACTGCTGATGATGCTGACAGCCGTTCCTTTCTGTTTCTGAAAGCATCCTTGCCATAGAGGAGCTTCAGCTGAAGCTGCCACTGACCTAGTTGAAGCCCATCATGGTCACACGAAGGTGCCACTTTTCTTTTGAGTCCAAGAAACTTAAATAATCTTTATTTACTCCCTGCAGTTTCCAATTTCCTGTTAAATATCACGCTGTCCTTTTTGTACTATCCATAAGAACTCAGGCAGTCACAAGCATATCTTTTATTTAGGTTTCTCAGTCACTTTTCATTAAGATTGACAAACCACTATTGATGCTTAATACACTACAAATAGTGTGTATGGCTGAAAACTGTCCTTCTCTTTATATTTCTATTTCCTGGGGCTTTTTTTCTTTAAACGTTTTCTACGTATTGTTTCTTTTTTTCCCCTGTCTGCTTTCTATATCTCCTTTAATACTGAAATATTTTTCACTAAGCTTCATTGGGAAAACTCATCATTCTAAAAACATTTCAGATGAATTAGCCTAATTTACTAAAAGTATAGCAACCTTCCCATAATTAACTCTCAGCTTTTCTTTTTCTTCTAAAAAAGAAAAACAGACAAAACAATCTTTTAAGGCTTTACAGTATTCTGTAAAGATAAAATGCACCTGGAACAAACAGTCATTAAAACATACAGATTGTTTTGAAGTCATCTTCATTCTTTAAATATCAATGTCAATGTTGTGTTATTGCATATTTTTATATACATTTCATATTTATATACATTTATATTGCATAATTTTTTATACATAACATGAATAACAAAAAAGCTGAGTAATTTCAAACTTGCGGCTCTTTAGAATGGACTTTTTCTTACTTTTTCTTACATTACACTTTTGTTCAGGTAATGCTTTTGGTCCCTTAATGAGTCTCACTCGTATTATCACTATTATAAAATGAAGCTTACAGTCAGTTATACAATTACACACACATCAAAGTGTTAACTATGTTGTTCTTCACACAATGACTCTTCAAAATCAGCCTGCTTGTAAGTACACACATGTTTATTTCCCACCATATGCACACTTGAAAAAATATTTCTCTACTTCCAGAATTCAACTATTAGAAAAGCTGTTGTAGTTTTGAAAGATTTACTTTTAAGGATGTTTTGCTTTCTTGTTGTCTCACATCATCTCTGACTGCTACATTCTGCTGTGGCATGCAGCATACAGACTGCTACTCTCTACGTTCATCATAGTCCACTTTCTGTTAATGTGATTCAAAAGAAGTGTTTAATAGGTATCAGCGACGAGCTTTTCACCTTGTGTTTAAAAATGAGAACTGATTAAAAAAACAATATTTTTTTTCTTTTGTATGCTCCAGATGACACAAAGAATGAAGCAATCCTTTAAAATATTTTTGGAAATTTTTTTTTTCTTTCTGAAAATATTTTTTGAAACTTAAAACAACCTTATCTTCAGTGGGTTTCCACATGCTGAATTTTCTGCCAAGTCTTCATGCCTGAAGTATAGCTACTCTGTTCTTAAAAAGAGGAACATCTGAGTTGTCATAAGGCATTTGTCATTCTTTGGCTTATTTGCTGAAGTTGAAGTTCTGTTAGTGTTTTTCCTGATTTTTTTTTTTTTGTTTTGCTTTCTTCAGGGCTGAGAATGACAGGAATGCAACAAAGGGGGAAAAAAGGCATCTCTGTAGCCAAGATGCTCAGATGAATGCCCAAGGATGGGTCAGCTGTGAGCAAGGCAGGAAAAAAAACCCAAAAAATAAAATAAAATAAAAATAATTAAAAACTCCCAAGACTACCAAACCCAACAAAAAACCAACTAAACAAAAACAAACAAGAAACCCCAAAACCAAAACACAAAACCAAAACCAACCAACCAACCAAACTCCAAAAACCAGAGAAAATAAATTCCCAACCCCTCCATCCCCCCAATTTTCATAATATGAAGCATGAAATCTTTGCTGCACACAGACTGCACACAGCAGCTGACATGTACAGCAGTATCAGGAAAGTACTCTATCACTATAATTTGTTTTGCTTAAATCTCTAGGTGTGTTGAAAACAGTCCAGCTGTATACAGGATCACATTTTGAACAGACAACTCTGAAAGTTACAGACAAGGGAGTATTTTAGAGCTTTTGGGACACGAACTGCTGTGCTTATTAAAAACTTACCCTCTAGAGCACTTTTCCTGGCCTTTTAAATAATCATCAAGTATCATAAGCCACTCTAATTGGATTCTAGGAAACAATTCACAATAGAAAAAATATGGCTACATTTTTCTCTAATGAATGATTTATAAAACAGACTGCAGCTTCTCTATATTTGTTTGTTATTCAGCAATCTACTTGGTCGATAATTCTTGGCCATGCTTTCTCCATGGTTAAAATTTGTGCAAATATATATTCCTCCAAATTCCAGGTGATTTGAGCGATTTGAGCAATCATACATGACAAGTTTATGTGTTCTGAATGAATGTGTCTGACTCATGTAATTAGGTTTTCAGTATAAATTAACTTGAATTCAAATTAAAAATTATTTTCCCTTAGAATTGTGTACCATTTCTGTCAGATTTTTTTATTCACAGTGTTGGTCTGGATTGGGCTACCAGTTCTTTCCAGGCTTGTTGGTGTTCAATTACAGTGACTTTCCTCCTCTTCAGGGTCCACCACTTCTAACTAAGACAGGGAAAAATAAACAGGCAGAACTGGGTTCTTGCCTTCTCTAGAACTTAAAAGTGCCTCCCCTCTTTCATTTAGTCCAAATCTACCTTCCTCAGACTTAGTCATGTACTGCAGTCACATTTAGCTCTGCAGAGAGATCTTCAATTATCCCTTTGAGTGTTTGAGGCAGTCCCAGTGTATATCTCTTCTATGTCTGAAATTATTACTTTCTTAGATACATGCATATGTCAATTCCTATGTAAAAACCCCAAAGATTTAACAGGATTTTAAATACTGCAGGTATAGAGGGCCAGATGAAAATGGTTGAGCAGGCCAGTTTCCAGAAAAAAATACTGCCGTGTTTGATCCCCTTCACAAGTCAGCAAATGTGTGTTTGAAAAGCCTACAAATATGTCTTAAGAAGACATTGGAGATAAAAGTAGAGGAGGAGATAGAATTGTCCAATGAAGAACTGAAAATATCAAGGCAGTATAGGGCAGAAAGAGAAAGGGTAGAGGTGTAAAGAAGAGCACAGAGGCATTCAAGATTCAGCTACATGGCAGTAAAACATTGCCACAAAATTTCAACAAGAAGAGAGGGAATTGAGAAAGAACCAAGGCAACAAGATTGCTTTTACTACAGAGCACCTAACTGTGTATGGGATGTAGTCCCAAGGAGCACTGCTAATCACATTGATGGGATGTGTATGGGGCCAGCAGTGCCCTGCTTCATTACGTTCATATGGCACCTGTCAGTAGAGTTGTATGTGTGCAAGTACTGACAAAATAAGAATACAGTTTGGCCATATGGCTTGCATTCCATCACAGTGCTGCCTTCAATCAGCCTGGGTGGAAGACAACTTGTCATTGCATCCTCTTGTCCATCCATCTGACAACACTAATCCCCTGCCATTCAAATCTGTCCTGTCCCCAGCCTGACTCCCCAGCTGTGTACTGACACAGTACACATGTTGCTTATGCTGCTGCTCTTCCTGGAGATGACTCGTTTCTTCTGGCCTTCCTTAGACTTTCTGCTTCCTCACCAGCAGCTCTAGCTGTCTCTTTCTGTCCCCCTGTGCTTTATTCCCTTTAGTAATATTCCATTCATGCTGTTTGCATCTCTTTGGGGAGAACAGGATTCATACAAAAATGATCCAGTCCTCTTTAGGCTGTCTCCCAAATTGCTTATTTACATATGCTTGAGAGAGTGCATCTTCCCCAGTTCAGTCATTTCCTGACCTCAGCAATTCCATCATTCAGTCACACACATGGGAAGATGAGGGCTGGAGGGGTTTTTTACAGCATTGTTCAGGTCTGCTTGGCACAGAATCAGTTTTACTGTATTTTGTGAAACTGCCAGGCATCTTGCAACCCATTTTTAATTAAAGGAAGAGCTTTGATTAAAGACAAGCAAGCCTGGCAGCCAATCCTTTAAAAAAAAAACAAACAAAAAAACCAAAATCTCAGTCTTCCAACAATTTTTTGTGCTCTGGGTATATCATTCAAGCCTCCATCACAAGGATTATGTACAAACATGAAAGCAAGAGCCAATTTAAAATATCAACAAAAGTGGCATTTCTCACACTGTGACCAGTCAAACCACAAGCACTTCCTAGCTCACATCAAAGATAACTTTAAAAATTGCTCAGATGATAAGACCAATATTTTTGCTGCATTCCCTAGGACCAAACAAACCTACTTCCATCAGGATTAATCAGTATTAAAAGTCTGCTTGGTTTAATCTATCTTGTGTGCTTCTGGCAAAGATAACCATACCCATAATCAGCCTAAAGGTCAGATCATGGAAAAGGCAGTATTTATTTACCTCTGGGGCACTGACAACATCACTTACTGCATTTTTTCTATCTCCAGTAGTGGTTTTGTCTTGTCAGTCACTAAATGGAAGCTATTAGCAGTAGTAGAAAACTATGCTTCATTTACAAAAATTGAAGAAATGCATAAATAATGACAGATGGTGGTATATGTTACCTTCAAATGCATTTATTAGCTACATTTCAATAGTATATTCACTTCAGATATTTGGAGTAAATCTTAGAACTCACATCACCACAAAACTAGATCATAACATATAGCAACAGAGTACAATTTTCAAAATATGTGGACTCATGATCAGTTCGAAAGTTCTAATTTTCTATTAAAACAGTGTTTCTGAAATTACAAGCCAACAAATATCAATGGAATACCTTCATTAAGGAACAGACCCATATCCTCACCTTGGAATCTGACAACTAGAAGGTAGCATTCTTCTTCTTCTTACAGGGCAGACTTCATATATATATATATATAGATATATATAGATATAGATTGTATAGATATATATTTCTATTCATTTATCTATGTTATTTTGGCTATAGATACGCTATGTAGGATAACTATTGGTAAAGTAGATCTAGAAATATTTAAACAGGTCTAGGTCAGAAATAGATCTAGATAAAATAACTAGATGGATAAATAACTGGAAGTTTATTTATAAATCTCTATAGTAAATTATTTAAAATTACAGAAGTCTGGGTCCTTTCACAGTCTAAGATTTAGATGTAATTTAACATTTAGGAGAAGGCAGAGAGTACTGACCGTAACACATTGATACCATCAGTTTTGTGACCTTGATTTTTCTAAGATAATTGAGTTATATGTAGTAGATAATTTGTTTTTCTAAAGTGAAAAATTAATTAATCAGATAGGCTAAATCTTTCTCCCACTTAGATACATCAAGTTCTGTAAACATTTCTGAGCAAAATTTCACATAAAAAAAGCATTTGATTTCACAAATGTTTATTACTCCTTACAGCAAGAATTTTCTCTGCAAAGAAGCCAAACTTTTTTATAAACAAATATGTATGTTTCCTTTTGATCTGATGTCTCTAGAAACAGTTAACCTGCTACAACATGAACATCGATAATGTGATTCACTCTGGACTCATAACTAATTTAAATTAAATTTTGAGTGGAATCAAGGTCAAAAAATTAATTTAAATGTCACATAACTGAGCAAGAATATTACTTATTTCTGAAACAAAATCTGTAAAGTAGTGGAGGAGATAGTTAAAACACTCTCAATTTATTTTTTTTTCAAAGTCTGGAGCTAGTGAGGTATTTGAATTTATAAAGTCCTGGCTATTTTGGCAGATTCACAATCACTAGAAACCTACGTTGTATTTCAGTGGGGGTATGAAATCATATAATAAATTGTTAAATTATTTTTCAAAACTATTTCAAAAATATTTCAATGCATATGCCATTGGCAATAATATCTCTTCTTTAAAGGACCCTGACAAACTACAGAGATCAGCCTATTAATATTGTAAAACTAAATGTTGTGGGTTTGAGCAGTTAACAGGTGGACTAATTAAAGATCAAATGGTTTCTCTGGTATAATTGATATGCCAATAAGAAAATAGATTTAACTTTACAAAGGCAATCATATATTGGCAGTGTTGGTGAACTGCACTTCCCAAAGTGATAAACAGGGAGGAAAATTAATCATGAAATCATAGCATGTTAAGGAGCTGGAATCTTAAGGGAATGGACTAGACCTTAAGCATCATCTAGTCCCAACCACACCCTGCTATGGGCAGAGACATCTCCCACTACAGTAGGTTGCTCAAG
>VZSJ01000454.1:598715-614086 GCA_013398405.1 Pheucticus melanocephalus | reverse complement strand
CTTTTTTTTGGCTTCTTTACCCTGGACTTTACTAGCAGCAATTCAAGCTGCAGCAACTGTCTTTATCTATAAAGTTTTCAGGTTTTCCTCTTCCAATTCTCTCCACCATCCTGCTGAAGGGCAAGTTAGTAAGCAGCTGTGATAGTCAACCCACCACACAGGAAAGTATTAATAGGGCTGATGGATATTTATGGTTTGGCATCTTAAAGCTCATTTATACTTGTCATAGCCAGGCCAAAACCAGTTCTCTAATTTGCACTAAAAATTACCACATGTGGTTATGCCACTATGTCAACTATACTCCTCCAGGTTGGGCTATTGAAACTTTATTTTAAATATGTGTTTCACTCCATGTTTTCGAAATGGGGATAACAACCTGGCAAACTGCTAAAGCTGTCTAATTTAGGCATTACCACCTAACATTATAGAGGTCTTTCTCAACAAACCTATATCCTTATTAAAATACTCCTACTAAAACTAGTGAAACTGTGAGCTTACAGAATGAGATGGTCCAAGAATACTACCTGGAAATCAGAAGCAAACTTCTGTTAGAAAAAGGAAATGTATAGGAGCCCACCAGATTAAGAGTTTCCAAACACCGGTGTTGGAATAAATTAATGAGACTATTTTCTTCATGCATGAAAAGCCAAATCTTTATTCACATAACTTATTTTGTACAGTTTTCACAGACCTTGTATGCAACATCTATTGGCTGGTAGTTTTCTTACTACTTCATTTAATGGCCAAAAGGTGATTTGTATGTGCTAAGGTCCAAGCTGTTTACATTTTTCTTCTGTGGGTTCTTGTGGAACAGATCTAATGTTTATGCAGGTTATGCACTTATTTTTCACCCAAGAGTAGGTTGTTATGTTAATGAACTATTCACACCAAGATTTTTTTCACGTGGGAACTTGCAAAGTGCTAGTTGCACTTGGAAGAAATGACAAGCTAGCTATTGATTTAACAGAGCAGACCTGATTTTACGAGGCCTTTCTTTTATAATTTCTCTACCTGTCTGCAACACATGGGTTACCTGTATAATATCGAAGTATTACACAATTTTCTCTCTCAGCTGCAGAAATATAGAACTCTTTAGTCTGTCCTAACAGATCTCATGGTATATAGCAGATTCTGAAATATTAATTTGTGAAGATGGTGCAGCCGCACAACTACAGGAAATTAGTGGGATATGAAGCTTGACAAAGAAAATGTAAATTTATATATGAAATTTTTGTGGTCATCACTTTCCAAAAAAAGTGCAGAAATAATAGTGCTCTGCTATTACAAGGCCCTTTTCAATGATCAGAACAGGTTTTTAGTTACTTTATAAATTGCATAATAATGACCTTAACTTGATAGAGATGTCAGTAAATTATTTGATGATTAACTGAGTTATATTCAACATTTTGAGCAAAAATTGGCAATATTTGGAGCTCTCATGTGCTGCATCCAGAGTAGCCCCTGACTCAAAGCTCTCCATATTTGTCTAATAATTTCACACAGATGATCCTAAGATGCTTCTTTAAATGAAGAGCTGTTGACTACAGATGGTTCAACCAAACAGTACAAGCATGTCCAAGCAAGAAAAAGAAGCAATGAAGGCTGCTTATGACACAGTGCTCAATTTGTGCTGAAGTTATGTACCCTCCTGTCAAGTGTTTAAATAATATAATTGAGAGTGAACACAACATCTCTGTCCACAGACCTCCCAAGAGAAGAAACTAACACCTATTTCTGGCTGATAAGATTATCTCACCTATTCTGAGCTTCAACATGGTTTTAACAGCTTTTTTTGTAATGTCTAGGGCAGTAAGGTAAACTACTCTTTATCCTTATCTGCAGGAACTGAAAAACATTTTAACTGGCCGCATAACCTCTGCTATAGTCAGAGAACTTGAATAAAAGTAGACTACTCTTGGAAAAGCATACTGATATCTGTGGTCCTCAGTCCATAGAAGTTCTTCCCAGTTTCCTACCCACTAAACCAGAAACATAAACTATATTGCAGTGGTTTACCAGTTGATTTGTTTATTTACTTGTCAAGGAAAATGTTAGCTAATAGAACTGAGGTACAAACTTGGTAGAGGTAGCAAACTTAAGGCTAGAACTACAACTTAGGCTAGAAACCTAACCTCACACCCTAATTGGTGTGAGTCTCCTTATGGGGATAATGTTCAGGAGCATCATTGCTCCCAGGGGGAAAATTCCTTCTCTCAGGTTATTAATAAAGCAATGAATGCATTGCTTCTTAATTCATTAACAACATTAATATGTTGTTTATATATAGGTTTTTGATAATACATTCCAAAGCTTGCATGTTGACCTAGTCTTGAAATTTTTCCATGTCTGTGGGTACAGGTACCAGGTAGAATCAAATTTCAGAAAGCTACAAATTAAGTGGTGAAGAGAGTCTAAAGATCAGGGGTAGAATTGCAACCAATACTAAATTATATAGATGCTATATAATATACAGAGATAATACTATTTTTTGTCCATTGTAGCACACTAAGGCATTCTGCCTTGATTAAAAAAAAAATTATTATCATTAGTCAAAAGTTCTATATTATATTTTTGTTCTGTTCTTGCAAGGATACATATGGTCACATGGAATGAACTTCACAAATTTTGAGATTGAATTTTATAGTGAAATTAGAATTTTTTCACACATACAAGAAAAAATCATGGGCACAGTTTGTTTTTTTGCATTCTAACGCAGTAAAGATTTTGACAAACTCTGTAATTTATTTTTTTTTAATGTGATATATGGTCACCAGGTTTTTAATTTTCTGACCTATGGCATCACAAACAGCTCCTGAATCACAGACAACTAAATAAGATCATGACTGCAGCAAATATTGGATTTATCCTTCTGTAACACATGTGGGGGTTTTCATGCTACTGTACTCAAGATGAAAAAAGAAAGTCAAAATATTCCAACAAATAAGTATTTCCAAAAGATTTAAATTCATTATAACATCTTCAGAATCCTTGGAAAATGAGGGGAAACATGAAGTTTGTATTGATTCAGAAAGTAATTTGGGATACTCTGGAACAAAGTCATGCTAGCCTGTGGTGAACCCAAGTATTTTCTGCAACACAAGTGTCTATTAAAAGTGTTTAAATTTACCATTAATAAAAAAAAAAACCCAAACAACAAAAACAGACTGCACTGTAAAGATTTTTGTCTGTATGATATAGAGGAACTTAAACATTTTGGACACTTTGTTTTGAATTTGATGGAGTCAACAGGCAGCATCAATTTGTTACTAATTACAATCTTGGACTAATTCTAAAACTAACTTTATAGGAGAGTAATTTCAGAGGCAATAGCATCAAGAAGGTATCATGTCAGAAACATTCTTTGTGAGCTACCCTTCTCTATCAGCAGTCATTAATGAAAAGTATACATTTGATCAAACTTTAAAACATCCAAGTTGCAATGAGTCTGTTCAAACAATGAACAGCTTCTCAAGAATTATCTGTAGAAATACACATATCAATTTGTATTTTAATTTCCACTTTCTTTCAAGCAAAAATCATATTTTGATAATCTTATCCTACATAAAGGTATTAAAACCAGAATATTCTATCTATGCGTCTTCCAAATCAAAGCAAAATTTCCAGTTTTTGTTGTGAACATAGGAATCCCTCCCTTTAATTTAAAAAGATTAAAGGAATTACTGCTGAAATAGACAAACTTAACTATAGATAAGATTAAACAGATGTTTGTGAAACCCTTTCCCCTAACAAAGGAGTGGCAATAAAAAAATGAGAAAAAAAACTTGTATATTATTATTATTATTATTATTATTATTATTATTATTATTATTATTATTATTATTATTGGAATGGGTGTACCTATACCTGAGGCACAGAATTGTACAGATTTCTCCCTAAAAAACCCTCTACTGATATAACTGCTAGATTAAAAATCAATTTTTTCCCATTCTCATAAAGCACTATCTTTAATTAAAGAGTGAATTGTAGGAATTTGTGAGATAAAAATATCAATAAACTCTACTGAAGGTAAAAATGTTTTCCATAGTTTTTCAGTTCTCTAAAGAGACAAAAGCATTTCTGTACTATATATTGTCATTAACATCTACTGTCTTTGGTTTTTATTAAAGTATTAGAAGACTGAATAATATAAGTATTTTTCATATGAGGATTTCTTTCCCTTCAGAATGGTTGAGAGATGATGTTCACCAAGTTTTAAATGGGCCAAACAATAGTACTTCTGCAAATCCCTTGGGAACCACTTCTAGTTTGGAAATTCTTACTGCTAATGCCTACTTTTTTTTCTTACTGCAAAATTTTAATTGGATGATTTGTCCACACTACCACATGTGGAAAAAAAAATTCTTTTCCATTTAACTAAGTATCAGGTAATAAATGTGTTTTTTATGGCAGGGTGGATGATCACACTTTTAAAAAAGAAAAATCACCAAAGAAGTTGCATAAAGAAATAATCTATGAATAACAAAACATCAAAAGCAGAAGCTATACTAGAATTACACAGTCTGTCCTGTGTCTGATCTTTTAAAAGGCCTTTAGTCAGCTAGCCCTGTGTATATTGCCTGCTTAAAGATCTCATATCCACTCAGGTGAGCTTGGATGAGCTTTACAGCAGCCCAAGGTCTATCAAAAAGAAAGTAAAATATTGAAAGTAAAATCACCAGGGGCTCAACTAAATTATTCTCTTTTCATTCACAATCTCCCTATGTTCATATTTTTTTTCCAGATTCATGGCAGCCTCCTAAGACCCCTGCTCACAGGAGGTGAAAGGCTACCTCTGGAAAAATTGTGATTGTACAGGAAGATGAGGAAGAGACCAGAAGGATGCTGGAGGATGAAGGCATGCTTCCTGTCCAGCTGTGTGAATGTGCCTACCTTTCACTACCTGTTCTATAACTGTTACAAGAATAGCCACTTTATATTAGTATTTTATTTTCTGTGCCCTTTAACAAACTCTGTTTAGCAAACTTTCACAATGCTCATGTGATGCTTTCAAGCCTTTTGCTGACTTCTTGAAGTGAATAACTTGGACTTCATTTTATGCACCTTCTTTCTTATTACAAATGCATTATTTCTTCAAGTAATCACCTCTCATCCTTTCCTAAGCCTCTTAGGTTCCTGTTGATTTAATCCCTGATTTCTGTGGATATCACTTTTCCATTTAGTAAAAAGCAAATTATTTTCTTAAAACAAATGCATTTACAACAGGTTTCTACAGGTTGACATGAGCAAAAGAGAAAAAGAAACAAAGAATATTAATTGCTAAGAATTAGTTATAAAATAATTCCTTGTTTGAAAAGATGCAGTAAAATACAGATCTGCCAGGAAAATTGTCAGCATACCACAAATACTTTGGGTGCAGGTTTTTTCAGACAAGATAGATCACTGTCTGCAGATGTAACGTAAAGGAGACAGTTTCTTCAAAAACAAAATGGTTTCTCTTCCTTATTATGAGGAAAGGAAAACGGGGAGAAAGGACCTCTAGGATTTTCTACCTACCAATGGGAGACATTTCATATAAAACATCAAAGACAATAAAGTCTTCAGTACATTTACAGAGTCTCTTGCTTTTTCCTCTGGGGAAAAAAAAAAACAAAACCCTACAATTCTGCAATTTTCATTTCATTTTGCATAAAACTCACTAAATTGTATTTCGAAGCCTTCCTTATATTTCAACCTTTTTGAATTATCCTCCTGGGATACTATTATTTCCAACCAGAAACATGATTTTCATACACTGTGGCCATTATCTGGTGTTTTCTCAGTAATATATTCCCTTCTTATTTTCCCTACCACAACATATGACTTTAATCCCATCTGGGCTGTCTAGCTTTCCTTTTTTCTAGCATGATTCCAATCCATACTTTTACAGCAGATTTCCACAGCTGCTATAGCTTTGTTCTAATTCTGATTTTTTTTATTATTTCTTATGTATTATACAGAGATTTTTATGATATTTCAACATCTATAAAAGTTTATATAAAGTAGCAATTACTTAACTGTGGGCAGAAAATGGCTATCATATGCAGAGATGTAGAGAATTTCACTGTTAAGTAGTAATCAGATAGCTTACAGGTGTTACGTATAATTTCATGCCATGCTGTAGAGGTAAGGAAAAAAAAAAGGAAAAACTAAATGAAAAAAGGATTTTTCATTTTGTATATTTCTGTATATAATAACGGATCTGAACAAATGAGGCCCATTATTTAGAGAAAATGCAATCTTCAGATCTCATGCAAAACTGTAAGTAACCTCAAAACAGGGTTACCTCCTTTTTATGACAACATTGGTATCATGAGCAAAAAAGACAGTAACTAGAAGATCACCAGAAATAGAAGTAACAAAACAGCTTACACACTTTACGTTGGATCCAGTTTGTATGCATTTTGTAACTGATGCTTACAGATTTAAATAGCATAATTGATTTTAGTCTTAAAAGACACATGAGAACGTCCGACAACATTAAGTCTCCCTGTAGCATGGGCAGTTTTAAATGGCCATCAAAATAATACATGGAAAGATATTAAATAGGTGAATTAAATTTTATACCCCATATTGGGCAGGAAGTCAGACTATATGATCATAATGGTTGGTCTGAGACCAAAATTGACAAATCTAAGAAAAAATAAAATTATTGGTTTGAGCGTGTAAAAAAACCTCAAGACTGCTAAAAGGTAGAAAATGCAAAAGTAATTTCAAAATAAATGGTTTCATAAGTATTTCAAACTCATTTGGAAATCTAAACTCATCTTCAATATCACATCAAATCACCATAATTGATCTTGCTATCTTACCCTAAGGAAAACAGATACTTCTAAAGACAGGTCCAGAACCTTTTTAGGGACCATTGTTTTGTATTCTTCCACCTCTAAAACTGTCCACTGACAAAAGGGAGGAATAAATGAGAACAATAAAAAACTGTAGCCTGTGGAAGATACTGAAATATAAAATGTTGACCTCCAGCATTACACTGCTAAAGGTGAATAATGTACATTCTTTTGGAAATAATTATTTTTGGTTTGCTGTTTTTGATGTCTTATATTCTCAGGTTCTTTTTAGAAATGTACCATGAAACATGGATAAGTTTTTGGGGTTTTTTCCCAGTTATTAACAATTCTGTACTTGGAAGCTGAGGTTTGCCTGAAATACAAAGGAAAAAAAATAGATTGATAGTTGTTCAAAGCTGCTCAGAGCTTTGTAATGCTAAAAAAAAAGATCTAATTTTTATGATTTGAAGTATATTTCAATGCAGCTGCATTCAGAGCCCAAAGCAATAAGCCTTGGAGTATTTTCTGCACTCTCCCAAAACATGCTTTCCTGCCCTGTAGTCACATATCAGGCTTAGCACAAACTTGTCTTACACAGCCACCTAAGCTACAACAACTTTGCAGCTCTAATTTCTGTTTACAAATTCACATTAGGGCTAAGTAATTCATTAAAGTTTGATTTTATTTTCTTTTTATTAAACAGAAGGCAAAGGGGCCCATCTGCAGATGTTGAGACACTATCAAAGGAAATAGCCAGATCTGACAGTTCTTGCTTGAAAAACAGCAGTTGCTTTAAGAATTCATTTAATTTGGGAGTAATATGGAATCCCTGATCTTGTTTTCCTAAAAATTCATTAGCATGTTAAGAAACCAAGTTAAGTTCTGATTGCCAAGTACTGGGGAAAATTAGAGGTCTTTAGTTCAAAAACTGCTATTCACAGAAGTCTGTGACAACTGAGAGAAGAAGATGGCACGTTCTTAAAGACATTTACACAAGTCTTTCAAACCCCACATTTTTGGAGTGTTGAGTGAATTTGCTTTTGGAAGATTATAGACATACTCCCAGTGTTTTAATTCACAGTTCTCTGCCTTCTGCAATCCAAAGAGATTTGGATTCTTGATAGCAAGTATACCTATTCTTTAAATTCAAAACTCCTTTTTTTATTTTTTTTCAGCATTCACTCTCTTTCTCCATGGCAACAAGCATATCTGTGCAAAACCAGCAAAGTATCCCAGTATTCAAAATACTCTTCTTCCACTGAGTCTGCTTTTTGTCATCCTTAGCATCCTATATTTTAGAACTTTTATGGATTCCCTCAAGGAATTTCTTTAGATTTCTAAAGGTGGCAAATACATATCTGGTAGAAAACTCATAGTTTTCCTGATGCCATTAGCTCAAGCTTACATAAACTGAAGGAACCAGAAAAAGCAAAGTAAAAATAATACCTTTCAAAGAGCATTTTATTTTCATGTTATTCAAACTCCATACTTCTTCCTGATAGGTCTTAAGTGGAAAGAGAAGTATATTAGATTAACAGAACTTACTTAGTGAGTTGTACAGAACAGTTTATAAAGATATTTGACTTAGTGAAGAAATAAACGAAAGGTCATATTTATGCATCAAAACAGAATTTTGGAGGGGTAATTCATCCAGTGTTCTGTTTCTCAATTGTTATTAAAATTATCTAAAGTATTAGTAAAATATTAGTGTAATAAATATTTCACCATAAGAAAGCCTGTGCAAAAATAATGCATATATGATTATGAAGATTGAGTTAAATACAACAGTGAAGAACATTTTAGCTCTCCTATTTGTTCTTCTCCTCATTGCCTCAGTAGGTAGACAATCCCCTTGATGGATGGAAAAAGATTACTTGGAAAATAATGTAAATATTCACGTCCTTCTTTCTAACAAAAGAAATGTTATGTGGCAAGGGTAATCAATTTATGATTAATCGAATTTCAATTGTACAATTTAGCACACTTAAATTTGATAACAAAATCCCCAGAGCTTTGTCATGCATGGAAATGAACATGGAAATCTGAAAAAAATGAAATGCAAAGAAAATTTTGATTTTTTTCTCATGTATGCATTTCAGCTCAGTACCCTAATTTTTATTTTCTACTTCTCTCTGTATTTCATAGTAAAAATATGCTTTCTAGCAGGGTCAGTGAAAAAATAGTTCAAGGGAGAGATTTAAAATTTAAAAATCAGACTTTTGGTCAATTTTTTCCCTGGGCAAAAATTGTTGCATTCATTAGGACTGCTTTATGGCAGAAGTTATCTAAATATCTAAAGGAAAGGAAAGGAAAAAAATCTCATGGGAAAACAATGCAACAGACAAATTAACAGCTAGAATAAACTCATTTTTCTTTTAGTTAATTCCATACTGAAGGAAAATTATGGGTTTTGTCTCCCACTCTTGGCGAGGAACTGCCCCAGACCTTGGAGAGCAGCAAATATTGGATGTCTATCCTCAAATATTTGTTCCTGACTTGTCCCCATACAGACTACCTCTCCATTAGAGTATTATAACATAAGGAAAATGCAGAAAAAATGGTTTAAGGAAAGATAAGATCTGTGTTCGATTGGACACTAGCAAAATAAAAGAAGGAATAGAAAACACATTTAAAACTATCTGAAACCTTGATATGAAAATACATTTTAAAGTGTCTAAAATCTTTATATCAGAACTTTTATGTTCTTTAATAGGACAAAATTAAAGTAATGGAGGAAAAAAAATCTAGTGCTACCAATTTTGTTCCAGAAAAAAACCCAGGAAATAAACACAGTCATGGCATTCAAGCAGAAATCAGAGCTATTGAGAAAAAAGAAGTAGAAGCATGCACTGTCTTTGGTGGATTTTTTAGCACAAAAATTATATTGGAGCAAAGCAAATTCATAAATGTTCCATAATATTTAATGAATTAATGCATTCAAGTGAGTTTACACTATCACTTAGTGAATATATTTAAACATTGAAGAAATACAGAAACCTCATACTTGGATTAAGAATGAGGTTCTGAACTAAACATACTTTCAGAATTTTTACAGGAATATTTTATACTTAATTCTTTTTCCTTTTGCCTAGACTTTGCAACTTTGCTGTCAGGACTGCAAAGACAAACCAGCCTGTGGCCTGAAAAAGGTCCTGACAAAGATGAAAGGGCTTCTTCTCTAGAGCAGTGTTAAATCAAAAGTGAGACACATAACTGCAGGGTGTGGGGTGGGAGGTGGAAGTGGGGAGGAGAGGAAGGCTTTTATGTCTTAATATATCTTTTCTGGACACCAATACTTATATATGAGCTCAAACAAACAATTGTCTGTAGCCAGGTACCTTTAATAAAATGGAAAAAAACAATTGTAGCTATGACACTCAGCTTCTGTCCCAAAGGACGCTTCATTAATCTCACCTTGCCAGCTTTGCTGGAAATAAAACATCCCCATCACCCTTTGTGTTTTGGAAAATGTAATGATCATGCTTGACATACTAAAAATTGTATTTCTTGTTAGGACTCAGTGATCTCATTTTTTCTTTCCTCTAAATCTAAGATTACTAAGTACTGCCATGGAAACTTTGATAACTTATTTTGAAATCTCTCAAAGATCTCTCAAGTAGTTCAGAAGGTAATATATACATCTTAGACTTTCTATAAGTGTGAGCAAAAGGACTTCCAAAGCAAATTAAGCTTGCTGTGGGAAATATTTTGGGAAAAAAAGCCATTTTGATTCATTCAAGTTTATTTGAATTCTTTTGGAAAACTCTTTTCTTTGCATTCAATGAATTAATTTTGACATAATTTTTTTCTTTTTTTTAATGGATTTATCAAAAACTTAACTCTTGCCCCTTCACTCTGCAGTGAAACAAGACTTTTTTTTTTGGAATGTGGTGTGCATTGCATTACTAAAACGGCATCCTTTTTTAAAGAGCACTTTACATCTCTATCCCTACTTCCTTCCTAATGAATCCTAATTTATTTCATTGTAAATATACTATATATTCATCTATCACTTATTCTGGAACTGTTGTGGATGTATTGAAAAATATTCTGTGAGATATCAGAAGTATTTAAAATTGCAGTAATGGAAATCCTTATGGATGTGCCAATTCTTATTAAGTGTGAGCACTAAAATTTGAGGTGAGTCATCACAAGTTTGATGTAGTGATGGTTGTCTCTATTCAGTCTGGATTCTTTTTTCTTCAGTTCTCAAACAAATTATTTTAATTTTTGTTAGTGACTTACGATGTATCACTATCAAGTAAGCATTAGAAGAACAGAAAACAAAACAAACAAAAAAGACAGGAGGATACAAAGTTCTCCAGTGATAGTGGAAATGCAATGATTTTGTTCTGATGGATAAACAGAATCATGAGTTCGTGTTTATCGTCCATTCACCTACATTAAAAAATCAACTGTTCTTTGTAAGAATTCCTCATTGCCTCTGAACTCAGACACACAGGAAATGTACTAACTTTAAATCCTTCAGGACAGAAGTTGTAATTTCATGGATTTATAATAAGATTACACAGAGGAAATGTGCCACCACAACAGTGATGTAATGTAAAATGTCTATTCAATCTGCTGTAAGCAGTACAAGCAGTGTAAGTATACTCCATAAGGAATAGGCATGTCTAGACTTTGTAAGGAGAAACATTTGAGCTGCTTTTTCCTATTCTGAGAACTCCAAAATAGATAATAAGGATAGAGGACAGCATTAGCTAGGATGTAAAGACATTGAATTTGTCTACTGGCTGTCCACAGGCAAAATATGACAAAACCAGAACAGAAACATGGTTTTGTACCCAGGCTACATTATGTGAGCAAGCCGTCATAAGAAACAGCCCTTGCCTACTGTCAATATGTTAAAATAATAACCACACTGAATTCCAGTGCAAGACTTGAAAAACAATGTCAGATTCAGCTTGCTGTCCTGTGTTTACAAAATGGAATTATTTTGGAGCCTGATAGTTACCTGCATAATTACCTTGCTACGAGGCCTTAATGCTATTCTAACTAAAATATTTTATTCACAAAATGTAAAAATCTGAAGACTAATTAACTGAGTTTTAAAAATTCAGAACAAGTTTCTCAGACAAGACATCAAACTGCTGAAATTTTTGAGATTTATGATCAGTCCTTGTTTGATTTGTTCTCTGGATAAACTTCATTTAATCTCTTCCTGGCAGTAATTTAAAAGCATGCAAGTCCATATTTGCTACTGTCACTGTTAAGGAACAACTTCAAAACAATGTTCCTATTAGCTGAATAAGCTTAGCTGCCTTTTAAAATAGAGCAACATCCACTGTTTATTGTCAATAAATATAATTTTTGCAGGGATTTCTAACTTTTCAGATGATAAAGGGAAAAACAAAGTTTCTAATTCTGCACAATCTTGTACTTTGTTATCTTATTATAGCAGATGATATTTTGGAAAGGAGAAAGGATATTTTGTTTTATATTAAAATAGTTGATCACACAATGTGTAAATTTATGTACAATTAATACCAAGGAAACTGATTTTTTAAACTCAACCTGAACACATACTATGCTATAGTGAGAAATGTGACCGCATTAGTACCTCAGAAAAAAATTCAACTGGGTAAAAGTTCTCAATAACTCAAGAACAGTGGAGAAAGAGATGAAATAATTTCTTTGAGACTAAAGATTGAGTATTTTACCTTAACTTTTAATATTTGAGTGCATTCTAAAACCCACAGTAACAATTTAAGAGTTAACATTTGATGAGGCATTACTGATCCTCGTGTAATTTGGAAATACCTTCATACCTGTGATTCTTCCATACCATAATGTACCTTATTCAAGTGATAATGATGTAAAAAAATATTTGCAATAGGCATAAACAATGCAAAAGTTTCCTATATGGGTGCTCTCAAAATCCATTTGGTGTACTTTCCTCAGCTTTAGCAATAATACTAGAAACAGATGTTAATTCTTCCACTGAGTTACACAGGTTGCTGGACAGCCTCAGGGCCTTGCCATCTGACATTCATATTTTGGACAGAATGTATTTTTATATCCCGCTCATAGGGCACCCACTTTCTTCAGCAGGAAAATAAATGCTGAAGTTCGCCTTAGGAAACATTACTTGAATATTTTCAGCATTACAAACTAAATCATTAGAAGAGTTTCAAGGAGGTGGCTCTTTTTTTGGTCAATATTATACTAAGTTTTGTTAATAATTTCTTGAGAATGAAGCTTTGTGCATTTACACCGAGATTAGTAAATGCAAATAAACAGAGGAGAAAGCTGAAGAACACAGTTCCCAATAATGTAGCACTTTGATTAGAGGGATGTAAAACTGTTAATTATGCAGTGTAAGTTTCCATGAAAAAACAGCTGCAAATGACAAATTCTGCTTGAGGTCAGAAATAAATAAATAGCTTAGGCAATGCTATGCACAACACAAAAGAAGCTATTATTCACTACACACTGAATAAAAGAGAAATATGGAAAAACAAATACTGTTTTAATCCTTTGTTTTCCTCTGTCAAAATAGGGTACTGCAAGAATTCTTCCTTTAATACATCACAAAGTTGGTCAAGGAGTGAGCAAAAATATAACATTTTGTATATAATTTATAGATAAATATTTAAGCAATCCATTCACCAAAATTACTAAAGGTATCCAATTTAGTTTTGTTGAGATTCTAGAAACAAAAGTTATTCTTTAAAAAAATGTGCCTGGGTTTATGTTCAGCTCATTTTTACCAAAAAGAATCAATAAAAATAAACAAACTAAGAACACCCACAGAACTAAGCATAAAACAGAATAGATGCTTTAGAAATTTTATAGTGTTGATTGAGAAATAAACTCTTCCACCCTTCAGACAGGTAGTCAGTCAAGTATTATAACTACTGCAATTATTAATGAGTGTCTGAAAATTCCCTTAAAACTCTTTTCAGAGCCATTTGATCTAGAACATTTTCAACAAAAGGAAAGCTGGGAACAGCTGTCTCAATATTCCTAAAGCAGTCAATCATCTTGAAAATTTGTGAGTCTAAATAAACATCAAGGGTCATCTTTAGGGAAACTCAGTGAATGAATTATGAAGTCTAATTCTCTAAAAGATTTTACACATTTTAGACTTATTTCCAAACTCTGCCTTCTTGCTTCTTTTGCGTTTTCTTTTTCCTTGCTGTCTTTCCATGTAAATTTAAAACTGCAGATCCATCTTCATTTCTCTTTAGAAGAGAAACCAGAATATTATCAAAAGTTTCTCACAATATTCAAAATCTATATATATGGATATTCAGAGGTGACCCAGCCAGTTCCTTCTCCACAAAATTGAAGCATTTACCTCTACTCAGAAATAGCATCATTTACAATCAGCTATTCTCTATTTTGTGCTTTTTGTTTTCCTTTAGTATTTATGGTAAATTTTAGTACAATTAGGTGATCATGTCGATCTCTCAACTGAGCAAAATCTTCTCAACAGAACTGTTCAATGTCCCACATGCTCTTCTATATCCCTTACATGCAACACTGAAACAATATTTTATCTCAATGTCTGAGAAAATGACAGGTTTTTCACATTAATGTAATGAAGAATAGTGTTTTTATACACATTCCCTTGAGAAAGGAATCAGTGAGTTTAAAGAAATGTTGAAAAGAAATTGAAAAGAGTAATGACCAGTAAAACTGGTCATACTCTAGAAGAGGAGAGGTTCTACAAAGTATGCATAAAAAGTGAAGAAAAATAAGAGTAATGCAAGCAGTAGCACCATAAAGGTACTCAATCAGTACAGCTACTCATTAAATGTTTTTGTTAACATACATTTCCTTTAGTCTCAGTAAGACTCAATCACTAAATCAAATCTAGGCTTGTTATGGTTGAATGCTCTGAAAACCACACCTTGGGGTTTTTGTTGTTGACGTTTCTTAGGGGATTTTTGTGGGTTTGGGTTTTTGTTTGTTTGTTTGTTTGAAGTAGCACTATAAAGATATGGAAACCCATGTTCTATTACAGTTAAATGCAAGGTTATTTTGAAACTAATATTAGATTACAAGAGCATTCTCAATAAAGGATGAAATAAATGTTATGAATATCAAAACACAGCAAAGCATGCAACTACCTGCATGGATAAGCTTGTATGCAACTTTAGCATCACTGAAAAATGTATCAGTTGCAATATGTTCTCTAGGAGAAAAATCCCAACAAATTTTCCATCAAGAACATATAGGTAATCTCTTTTATGTGATCTTTGGCTTTTCATCCTGTTAATAGGAACTAAAACCAGTCCAACAAGAAAACACTTCTAACTGCAAATTTCATTATCATGGACATGGGTCTGTTGTCTGATCAGAAAGGGACCATTGGGACATTCCAAGTGCTCCACCATGCGCAAACCACTGTTTTGGAGCCAACAAGTAAAACACAGGCTCTAATGGAGATGTACTCTGAGCTGGTGGCTGGAGACTAGATGTGATTTCCTGCAACAAGACACATAACACCAGATGTTCTTGTGCTGGCTGGCAATCAAACCTTGTGCTAACAGCAAAACATCTCCTTGTAGAAGTTTTCATCTTTCTTCAAAGTAACATTTTAAGCCCAATGCGCTGTTCAAG
>VZSJ01000454.1:542667-588626 GCA_013398405.1 Pheucticus melanocephalus | reverse complement strand
AAAGTTAAATGTCATCATTTTATTGTGGTCAATTACAGTATGATTCCCTGAAAATGTGTATGTGTACAGTGTTCCTGGATAGATCGACAGAGATAGAGATAAAGATATAAGTATAGATATAGATATATACACAATGTACAAAATTGATGGGAAAAACAAACAATACTGACTCCATGAATAGAAACCATACATTTCCAACAATGAAAAGGGCCAAGTACTGAGTTCCTATAGCACTTATATACCTAGGATTAGTTTTCCATTTAGCTGGTAGGCAGCAATTAGCAGTTTTCTTGGTTTAGTTCCCAAGTGGATAGATTGTTTTCATATAAATCTGTGTCTGATCTGCTCCTGTCCTGCTGGAAAGGAGCAGGCAATCACTTCCAGATTTGCCTGAACTTCAGTCCTCTATTGACAGTGCCAGGCTGAGCTACATCAGTCACTGTCGGTGTGGGTCAGGACACATGCCTCATTCCTGCTTGGCTGTACCCTGGCTATATTCAACCCATTAATGGCATTAATATTTTGTTTAATCTGATATCACAATAACTTTCTATGGGTAGATACTATAGTTAGTTACCTCTAACTCTGACATTGTGAAGTTGCATTCCTCTTTAAATATAATCCTTCTGCTCTATATGCTAGCAGAATAACTATACTGATCCTAAGGTTTCTTTCTGACAATATCCTGCCATCATTGAGAGACATTACCTCCTAAGAATTTATATAGAAGTCACAAATCACCACAGGTTTATAGGTCTTAGTATGCAGAGTAAGGTGAAATATACAGAGATCATCATAATCAGACAGTACTTACTTCTTCCAAGACTATTTGCAGAACATCTTATGGTATCCATCTGTGATAGCTCATCCTCTATGATCAGTGTATTTTACCAAGCTTGAGTATAATCAACATTTAGCAATATGATGGCATATGCACTATGTGCTACCATTAACCTTCTGGCTCAATTCTGTTTGCAGTAACAGGTCTGACTAAGTACAGTCAGAAGCACTTGTGAACTGGTGTTAATTACGTTTGTTGTAAGCACTCCTGAGATGTGTTTCCAAATTTTGAAATAAACAAGAAATAGAAAGGCACTGAGATCAAAGAGGAGGAATATGTCTAGTTTGAAATGTCATCATATTTGATATAGCCCTCAAGTACACGAGAAGTGCTTCACTGTCAGCGTAATGATGGTCCCAGCTGCCATTTTTGTTATTCAGACATCAATTTTTTTTATTGTCACCAAGTGAATAACTTACTTTATAATAATGAACTTAGAGTCATTCACTCTCTTGCATTATCTTACTGTCATTGTACGATGAAACCAAAGGCATGTATTCTATTACCATCTTCAGAGGCTGTTAAAAACAGGTGGGGCAGTTTTCTTTATCTCTTCCCTGACTCATCCCTGATAACTCCCTCTGGGGATTTCTTCTGCTAATGGGCCATCAAGTCTCACTGCATGACTCATAAAGCTACATCATCCCATTGTGAGATGCTCTGCCCAGGAGGAGGAGCCAAGCATTCCTACCTGGATATAATCTGAGATTTGGAACACCATGGGCAATCTTTCCCTACTGGATTTTCAGAGGGCAAGAGCTCCATAATCACTGGACCACTCACTGGACCTTCAGAGGAAGCCCCAACCCTACCAACCCACTGCTTCAACAGAACCGCATCTGTCACTTCAAAAGGACTGCATCCACCAGTTAATCAGACTGCTACCACTACCCTCACCAACAGGGTGTCAGGTTGTATCTTGACTCTGTCAGTTAAATCCAGTGTTTTCTGCCTTTATTTTAATTTCCCTATAAAACTGTATTTCTTACTTGGAATCTCCCGCCAGTTTGCTTTCAAGTTAATACAATCATCAGCACCAATTTTTTGTAGTCCATACATGTAGCAGCACTTTTTGGGAGCCAAAGATGCTCCACCCATGGCTGAGGAGATCAGCTGTGCCCTGTGCTGGGTCGGTTGGATGGCTGGAAGTGGCTGTGCACAGTGCAGAGCTGCCCTGCCCTCTCCTCACAGAGGCTGCCCTGCACCTCCTGCTGCCAGCCCCTTGCTGAGCAAACCCTGTATATGTGCCTAGATTGGAACTGTCATTTCCTCTCTTGTGTATGCTTTGATCTCCATGTATTAATCAGACCTTTCACAATTTTATAAGCATTAACTTTATATTACAGCTCTTCATGAAGTTACTGCAAATATCTTATGTTTCACTATAAAATGGATTCAAAGTTATTATTGAAAAAACAATCAGTAGAAAAAAAATTAAAAGAACATTTAGTTGCAAATTTGAAGTATTTGACCAAATACTAAGTATATCCCAACACAAATGCCAATAATGTGGTATATTTGGAGAGAAAACAGTATAGGAAGGGTGAAATAGGAGTAACTAAACGAGGCAGCTCAAGTGCTTTAACTGCCCTGATGAAACACAAGGCAGCTTGGAAATGAAATAAAATAAAAGAATCTCTTAAAGGATCATAGAATTAATTAGATAATAAGCATACTGGTTTTTAAGTTGATATTTCAGACATCTATTTCCAGTTTTAATGTAAAATAATGCTATCCATTTCACCTAAGCCTGAATGTAACCAAACAATGCATGGTTACATCATCAAATTAGCAAATTTCAAATCTCAGTTTATTCCCTGTATCGAGAAAATCACTGAAGTTTTTGACCATGATAAATAATTGTTATTTCCCTGTATTAACAATACATAAAACAATGAGCAATAAAACATATGCAGTCATAGTCCTAAACGTCAGAAAGTAATCCCATATTCATAAAGGAGGAAATACATTTAGTATGAGCTTTAGGAAATTTTGAATTAGGAGAAATAAAAATCTTGACGTTTGCAGCTATCAGTTGTGCTTTTCAACTATACCTAGCCAGCCAAACACATAAAAAAATCCAACCTTAAAAAAGCACAATAATTTTGTTTCTCTTGGGTTTGTTATCTGTTTTCTTTCTGTTTGTTTCTTTTTCTCTGGCCCAGTTAAAAAACCATAGCACATAGTATAAAACCCCATAGACAGATAGGATTCTGCTGATATAGTTAAGAAAAGTGTGTAATAAAGTCTCTCATCAAATGTTTTTTAAAGAGAAGGAATTTCTTTGGGATTAAAAAAAGGATATTCACGTGGATTAAAAAATTATGAAAAGGAATTACAGAGAACAGAGAATGGCCAGATGCAGATAGTGTTGAAATGATCAGCAGAGACTCACAGGGATTGTAGTGCAATCAACTAGATGTAAGATATTGAAAAATGATCAGGGTGAGAGAAAGGGAGTGAAACGATGATGTTTCTGTTTAATACTGAATTTCTTAGGGTAGTAAAGACAAGAACTAGCTGTTAAGTACTGCAGAAGACCATCACAATACTGGCTAGCTGAAAGGTGAAATAAATTCCACATTCAGATGTATATATTTGTCAAAAAAGAAAATAGAATATTCAAAATTATTAGAGGGAATCAAAATAAGGGAACAATACTGGAAGCATCATGCTTCTACTTAATAAATTAAAAGTGCATTATGTTTTGAATACACCTAGCATATTTTTTCCAGACTCATATCATCTCAAGAAAGCATGTTGTAAAACTGGAAAAGGACAATTACATCCATAGAAGACTGATTAAACATAGTAGGTTCTTCAGCCTGGAAAAGACTGAACAGATAGGCACATTATAGATGTCTATAAAATAAATGAGACATATAGAAATTGAATTGCAAATTACAATTCACTCCCTCTTTTAATGCAATGAGTAAAGCTAGGAAGTGTCAGGCTCCAAATAAAAGAACTTTATGTCTTCATTGAGTATTATGGACTCATGAAATCTCTTGCTGCATGTTCCCAGGTGTATAGGACTGTTCCAGCTTGAAGTGAGCTCAGGAAGTCTCTGAGTCTGACCAAAATTCCTTCCCCAAACACAGTCACCTCCAAGGTCAGACTCACCTGGTGAGGTCAGGTTTGTTAGAAGGAAATTATATCATGGACTCTTACATCCATCAACACCCTTTTCTACCCTCCTCTCCCACCCTGAAACCTCTGTGGAAGCTCAGAATTGGTGGTAGGTACAAAAGTCTTCTTGAGAGGCAATGCTATGTGCTTGCTTTTCTATTTCCTAGCCACATGTTTTTGATGGAGGCAGAAGGTCTGTTGTATGGACCTTTTACTGACCCCATATAACTTCTTTCATGTTCTCATGGATAGACTAGTGAAGAGTTTGATTCAATAGAGAAATTGTTAAACAAAAATTAACATTGCATTTCCCAAATGAAAACCTAAAAAGCTGTAATGAAATACTAATGGGAAAGGGTTATATTTTAAAGTTTAAAGAGTGTCTATGAGGACCAGGATGCCATTGCCAGTTTTGACACCAAGCTCGTTAGAGCTGGGTCTTAATTGCCACTGAGACAGCATGCTGAAATAATTGACTGTAACTGCAGATTCACTTTTTTGCCATTTGAACTGCCTTTCTTCATTCTGGCACACTGCTTAGATCTGTTTCTCTTCAGTATAATGTGAGGGTTGTAAGCAATTGAAAAAGTCACTCTGCTGCCAGAGTTTAAATAACTATTAGCTTTTACAGTGATTTTTGCTCAGTGTGGCTATGAATGAAGAAATGGTGACTCTCTAACTAATTCCATTTTACAAGTAGATAAAGATTGCTATGAACCCAATCCTGTACCTGTAGAGTTTCAATTTTAATTTCTTTTGGAGCTCAACTGTTCTCAAAAAGGGATCAGTGGGTCAGCATACAGGTGTCTAATGATTATGCCTATCTATGTCCTCAAACCCAGGATGTGGGTGAGTGAGGTAGTACCTCTCTGCTGGGGTTGCCTCATTAGAAGCCTTAGCCTGAAGGCAATCAGCAGTATGTGTGAGCAGCCCAAGGAACAAATGTCTGCTGTCAGATACATTGCAATTTAAAGGCTGGGCACTAACAGGAACTAGTGTTCAAAGTTATGCAATTCTTAAAATCTAGAAATGTAACATTCACAAGTTTATGCTAAGAATTCTACGATGCAAAACCAAACACTCAAAAGCCAGCGGCTACCACAAATAATATTTAATTTGTCCTAATTCAGCCCTTCTCTACACATTCATTGTCTAATCATGTTTTACTTTCATACAATTTTCTGAGCATCCTCGTCTCATTCAGGATACTTTTCATACTCTATATTGTTCCTGCACAACATTTTTATCTGCATTACTCAATGTGTGGTCATATGTCTTGTTTGCTGAATATTATTCAAACTCTTCCTTGAAGGCAGAACTAATTTCTTTGTAGGCTTCTAAAGTATTTATCACTGATATTACACCATGACATGAACAAATCACTTGCTTTTTACAATACACCTGAAAAACAATTTTTTCCTTTATACAGGAAAGCAGAGAAGGTCAGATGCACCTATTAATTTGGTGTTTCTGTTGTGACATATATTTTTATACCACGTAACATTATATGGCATTTTATTTATTAAAACAAAAATAAGAAACAAAACCAAAACCAAACCAAAACAAAACAAACAAAAAAAACCCAAAAAAAACCCAAAGCAAAACAAAACAGAGAAACCCCACAAGACCAAAAAAAAAAAAAAAAAAAAAAAAAAACAAACTCGAAAAACCCAAAACCGACATCTGATTGCATTTTTCTATTACCACCCAGACGTTTGACTTGTCCAAGCCTCAGACTCTCAGGGAGGACAGATAGATTGGTGACCTACAAGAAATTTGACCAGCATGACCTTTCCATAACCACTGGATTTGATGATATTTAGAAGGATATGTAGTATTTCCACATAGCACCATTTAAATGTTTAGGTGTAAGAGTTTCTATCTCTTCCATCTCTGCCTATCGAACTTTTTTAACAAATTTCTGAACAAACAAAGCAGTATTATTTGCACTGAATATGGATTCCATATTGCAAAAATAACTAGAAAAGTTGAAAAATTGAAATAAGCTGAATTGTGTCAGAAATCTCAAATCCAACAGTTTTTGAGACTGAAAAGGCTTGTTAAAATAGCTCTTGCAGAGTAGGGTGCAAAGATGGATTGAGAAAACACAGAATCACAGAAGCATTGAGTCCATAAAGAATCTCTTGACATCATTGTCCAACTCCCTTGCTCAAGTAGGGTCAGCTAGAGCAGGTTGCTCAGGACTGTGTCCTGAACCCAGTGGAGTTTTAAATATCTCACAATATAATACAAAGATATAAGAAAGGAATGTTTCAGTATAAATAACAGCTAATAAAGAAGAACAGAACCTGATATTCTGGAAGAGAACCACTTTAGGTTCTATACCATCTGCTGTTCCTCATTGCCAGAATCGGGGTGTTGTCCTTGCTTTCTCCATCAGCTGATTGTTATACTATGTAGCTGAGGACTGTACAGCAGAAAAAAGTTCATTTCAGTAATTGCAGACTGATTCAGGCTTAGAACAGTTTGGGTTGACTAGAACTATCATGGTACATAGGAATCAGCTTCTCAGACACAGTCTGATACTCTTGGTCTTATATGCTGCCATCATGGTCTTTATTTTAAAACATATTTGCAAGTATTCAAATTAGAGGATCTGAAATAACCATGCAGCTGTGATGCTGTCTGCCAGAGTTCCTTTTATCAGCATGGCTTCAGGTGTTCTTTTTATGTTCTCAGGCATAATCTGGGCATTCATGGATGTCTGTTATGGTGCAGAACAAGATGGGTTATGTTGGAAGACTAAGCTTGTCAGAAGATCATTCTGACATGTAGTGATTAGAGTAGATCCTAGAAGAAGGTTCTACTAGGTATTCCCTAGGTATTCCCCCTATGTCTGGGAAGAAACTACTGAATTTACTTGAGAAGTGAGCAATTAGTATGGACTCATGCAATATGACCAAGAGGAAACCAAGACAAAAAGCAAAAAGAGATTTAAAAATTACTGTTGGGCACACTTTCTGCTTCCTTGACAAATTATTTCCAATTTCCTCATAACATCCAGCTCCACATTCCTCTTACTTCTTGCCATGTATTGCAGGCCCAAACACACTTCTTAATCTATATTTTGTTGGGTTCTTCCCCAGATAATTCCAAAAATTTTGTCAAATTCTGTGTGCTATGCAGGCACAAGTTTATGAGACCCGATTGCATTATCAAATCTTCAATCAAAGAGCTTTTATTTCATTGTTTGTGGCCCATAGTAGTTAAGAACAAACATGTTCATTTCCTGAAATTGGCCCTGGTAGCTTTCTCTTTCCATATTTCTTAGTACCAAATAGAGAAACAGTATTCCTTCTGGTAGCTGGATCCAACTCAGGTGGGAAACTGGAGCACATGAGGTGTGGGCAGGGTCTTAAGGGACTACAAGAGACTAAGAAACTGCTGCTGAAGTATGCAGAGGGGAATTGCTCAAAAGGTGGAACCTGGCATCATACAGTCAGATATTTCTATTCATGTCAGCAAAACAAATCTGTCACAAAGGATAGTTTCATGCCCCAAAGGATGTACATGTTCACACTATCCAGTGAAACCTTCTGGAACTTTATAGCATTGACTAAAGGCATCTTTTCTCAGATTTTCTTTCACATATGGCAGAAGTCTATCCAGAAGGAGCAGACACTATATAAGATAAAAAGATTTCTCTAAGACAAATATCCAATCACTTAAATATACATGATGACTGAAGAAGCTCTAAGCAACTGAGCACTATTTTTTTATGCAGTGTCGCTTGTCTTTGTCATTGTCATTAGATACACTTAATTTAGTCATCATGTAACCAGCTTCAACTGAGTTTTTACTTCTGTTAAAATGGCAAAGCAACTCAAGTACCGTATCATAGTTAATAACATTTTGATATTGCTAAAAGATTTAAATCAAAGCAAACTGTGACTGTGTCAAGACAGGTTTTGTGTTCTACAAGAGGTCCTACAAAACATTTTTTGGTAGATTTTAGTCGTCAATACTGCTGTTGGAGATATATGTCTCTTCCCTTTGAATAGAACTGCATAGCAAGATTAAATGATTTAAATTCTACAAAACACATCTTTTGGAACTTATAGTAGCATGAGTTACTACACTCATACCATGCATTTTATTTAATATAGATAGACTTTTACAGTTAGAAAGAATTAAATCACTGGGTTTTGCTTTTTCTTCTTCCTGCTCTGATTATATATCTAATCTGATTCCTGAAGATGATTTTTTCTCTTCATTTAACCCATGCCTTTGGAGTAAGCAGATGACAAAGTGTAGTTTTGCTTTGCAATGAAGCAATTTATCTTTAGTTGCATATAGTGAATAGCAGTGTAGTATTAGATATGTTGGATAAATTAGGATGATCGATAGCACTGTTGAAGGGGGTTGTCTTTGTTAATAAATAAAGTATCATTTTAAGGCATTTGCTGATAATGTAGCTGAGCAGCCAAACTAGAGACATTTTTCCAGCTTGTCATAACCACAGGTCAGAAGATTCTTAATCACTGCGAGTACCAGCTGTCCATGCTGCCTGGAAGAAGATTCTGAGGCTTGAATCTAATATTATTCATTTTCAGTCAAGCAGAAAAAACTTTCTGAGAGGCAGGCATGGAGCCAGTATCTTAACTCATTACAGATTGCCTTCCACTATACCATATTGCCAGTGCTTTTGCTAAGGACCTGGGGGCATGGGAGAGCATGACTCATTGACAAAATTCTAGCAACATCTGCCTTGGCTTACACATTGTGTATAAAACCAGTATTATTTTAACAGAGCGGAATTGATCGACTGAAAAAGTAAAGTCTGCACTAATAGGCCATTTGTGCCACAATATAATGAATTACAACACTTTTCTGAGTTACATATATTTTAATAATTAGTACAGCATCTATTAACAATAGTAAACTATAAATCATCACTTGAAAAATGAATTTTTATTAGTGTACTGATGTACAGTGAATTTTTTCACGAACAGCTTATTTACCTTCTTTAATATTAAATCAAAATCATATTTTGATATTAAATCAAGATTGATGAAGACACTATTTCTTCCTCTGATGAGATTAGTCCTTCATGTGGGTGAAAACATTGCTTTCTTGCATTGTCCCAGTGAAGTTCTGTTTCCAGGGGCACATTTTTGCACAGCCTCTCTGAGTTCTACACATGTTCTTAATTCCACTCTCTCTTCTCCAGCTAAGAAATTATCTTATCTTTTGATTCTTCTCATTGGCAGAAAATAAAGAATGTAAGTCCTTAGCCAAGTTTTCCAAGGTATCCTACATTGTTAAGTGTTAATATTGTTTTCATGAACAATTAATGGGAATTTTATAACATTGCAGAATCCAGAAGTATGAATTGGGAGGGGAAAATAACTCCAGAAAACAGAAGATAAAATCATAATACAATGCTGGTCTTTTGGAAAGAGTAAATGATATTTGTGAACAGTTAGATTATAGAAGTATTATGCAGATCCTTAGCTGAGAACTGAAGGAGGATGCAATCAATGCTATTTAACCAAGTCTACACTTGTTAGACTAATTTCATTTGAGAAGACTAATAAAAAAACCCAACAAATTGGATAATGAGAATGGTAAAATCAATAGTACTCGGATTTCCACCTTCCCAGACAATGCTTTTCAGACACCATCATTGTACTACATGATTTACCACACGTTGAGTGAATTAAAAAAACCCTGGTGATTATTACAACTTGAAATCAATTAGTGAGCCTCATTAAAATCCTTTCAGCACATATATTTCACAGAATCACTCAAGTTTCTTTACTTTTGTTAGCAATTTTGGTTACATAAAAATTAATAATAGAGATTTAGTCTTACAACATTTTTGATATAGATAACGAAGGACTACGCTAGAATTACTTTGCATATTTTATGTAGGCAAACACAGGCTTAAAGAACACAGCGTCAAAGTAAAAAAAGTATGTGGGAATTATAAAGGTTAGGATACTTATGACACACCTACTAGAATTTACTTTGGAATTTATAAAGGATTATGCCAAGTTGACATTTTTAAAATCAAGACTGGATATTTTTGAATATTTGCTTGACTGAAATTACAGAAGCTTATGCAGACATTTAGAAGAATCTCATAGTGTGTGTTTTGCAGATCAGTGAGATCACAGTAGCTCTGCCTGGCGTTATTTTAAAGGAATTTCCATAAGGAAATATTACCACATCTCCAGTTTACAAATATGAAACCAGAAAAAGAAAAACAAAAAAGTCTTTATATGTCAATAGAAAGTCCAGCCCCCATTCCCTGTTTCTCCAGAAATTAACTTAGCAGACTGTTGACTTTGTTTGCTACCTGTCTGCAATTGTCTACACTTGTCCAGTGAGACTTGTTTCTGTCCTTCTACAGACAGAGCAAAACATGAAAAATTATTTATACAACACTAGTAAACACAGAAAGCTATAACAGAATTTTGCCTGGATTTATAAATACCTTACATTTTTATATTAGGATTTCTGGAGTATGGATTTTAAAACTGAGCATTTTTATCACTGGTTATAAAAAGGAATCCCAAAGCGTTCAACTCTTTGTTGAAGAGAAGATCAACAACATCATCTGCACAATGAAGTTCAGCTATTGCAGAAAAATATTTATTATGCAATATCTATGTTTTACTAGCCCAGGGAAAAGAACTAAACTGTCATCTCAAGTAGGCTAGAGATAAAAACATTGTTAGTTTTCTCATATAGTGCCTAAACATTAAATTTATAAAACTTCTGAAAGTAATACTAATGTCATGAAAGCATTTGACATTAGTTGCCACTTTAAACTGAATACAGCACTGCAATAGAAACTTCAGAATGTCTTCAAGATATTTTTAGTATGGTAATATAAAATTACATAATGCTTCACCAAGGGCACAAAGTGCCAAAACTACAAATTGCTATTAACAAATAGTGGTGAGCTATTATTTACCATTCTATGAAATTCTCCTTTTATCTTCTCAGCAAGATGACCCAAACATGCTAGTGTTCATTTAGTTAGCAAATTCCTTGTATTTCTTTTTTTTTTTAAGTTACATATCTAGCAAGTTATTGAAATCCTAATGTGAAACTATTAGCTCCAAAATATTATTTCTGACACTCCATAGAAGGCCTTTATGTTACACCTTTCTTCCCTTTGTATAAAATGCCACATCCATCTGAATAATTACACTACAATATGAACATTCAAAAAAGCACATTAAATAGTTATTGTTATTAAAACGTGCTTTTTTTGAATGAGCATAGTGTATATGTAAAACAAGAACAACTCCCCTAATTTCTTGTAAGAGAAATTTACTATTAGTCCTCTCCAAGGAATTATTAGCTGTCATGAGTGGCCTCAGCATTGAGACTTTAATTAGCCACTTCCTCATAATGGTCTAATAGAAGACAACATTTTATATTTAAGAGTGTTTAGTTGTCCCCAAAACTGTATGGGCAAGAGCTTAACGCTTTACAGCCAGGAGTTCTTTACTAGACAATTATGTAGAGATCATTCTCAGTGTAAAAAAAAAAAAAAGAGACATTTATATAGTTATAGAAAGAAAAATACTTTTCCACAAAATAAATTAGTAGACAGTGTCTTACCTTGGGAGAGACTAGAATGAACATCTGGGCAAAAGATTTAACTCCAGCTTTGTGGGCAGTGGAGACTGACTCCAAAAAGCCAACCCATACTGTTGTGTGAGATGAGGCATATTACAAATAAAACACCCCGTCTATCACACTGTCTGAGGGGAACAGAGAATCAGTTAAAGAAAGAAAAGAGATACAAAAGAGGCATCGAATTTTCCTTTCTCTCACCCATTTAATACCATTGAAGTATAAATGGAAGAGTACAGCTGGATGAAGCTGGAACTACTTATCTGTTTTTAGTATCTTTTACTGTCCCATATGCAATTAAGAGTTGCTATTTTCTTTTTTATCATTCAAGCTGTACATTTCACACTTACTTTTCTATCTATCCTATCTGCTTCTCAAGGACACTACATCATCTACATCCAATCTACTTTTAATTTTTTTCTGCTACAATTTGCCCGTTAGGTAATAGTTCTTCCCTGTTTTTCTTTTTTCAAATAAATACCATGTCTACCATTGTCCTAGACCTTTTCTGCAGAGGAAAGATGAAAGTGAGAAGATAGTCCTGCTCCTGGGAATGATGCTGCATTCATAGTTAACTCAGACTTCTTCACTTATTGGGTGGTTTTGCAAAATGTCAACGCGTAGAGAGAAAATAAATACTGCATTCCAGGGAGTGCTTACCAATCCATTCTTTTAGTCTTTTGCCATGATGGTGTGCATCAAATTCATTTTCAACAGAACGAAATACTATAAAAGATGGTATAAAAGATAAAAAGACTATAAAAGATGCAGAAGATTAACCAGTTCCTGAAAATGCATGTATAAAGAAAGGTGGGATTAAGAGATATGGCACTAACAGGTTAAGAACAGTGTACACTTACCCAGGAATTTAAATGCTAAAATTATAGTTAACATGAAGGGACTGCTCGTAGAACCTATTAGTTAATACAGCACCCTGTGTCCTTCAGCTTCCTGAAGACAATTATTGGAAGAAGAAATGATCTATAGAAAAACGATGGACCTAGGAGAAAAAAAGAGCTGTTTGTTAGTATATTTCCTTTCTTGTTGTTTTACTAGCCATAGTAAAGTGCCATAGTACTAGCTTTTATACACTTTAATCCCTTCTTTAAGGAACAAACAAGTCTGATTTCCGATTTTTTTGCTTTATATCATCCTCATATCCCCTAGTTTCATATCTATATTTCTAAGGCCATTATTCTCCAAAATTACTTTTCCCCTGGGTCACAGATCAAGTTACAGAATTCTCTAATCAGCTAAAAATGGTTTTTAATAGAGGAACATATCAAGTTTAGTGGCTAATTATAAAGAAGAAACACAAAATCTGATAGCAAAGGTGAAAAAAATCAAGCTCAGTGCACACGTCAATAGTTTGAATTCTGCCTACACTTTGTTGCTAACTATTTTGTCATTAATGTTGTTTGCTTTTTTCATTTAAGTAACCCATTCTATATGTTTCTTCTGCCTGACTAATGCACATATTTAAGGAAAAAGGGAGTGGTTTCTCTAGCAAGTAGTGGAAATTTAGCAAACTAAAATATATGAAAAGATGCTGACTTTGTTAGAGTAATTTGTTGTCAATAAAAATATTCTTATAAAGCCATATCTGAAAAATCAGGCTCCATTTAAATTTTCAGTGATCAAAGCTAGTTTTTGCTAATTTTTTTAGTTAATCATTACAGAGGCTTAAATAAAAAAGTACATAAACCAAAAGAAAAATCTGTCAACTACTTTGTTGCTAAAATTCAAAGTCATGTCGAACAGTAGAAGAAATAAGTACTGTCGTGTTTTTGTTTCCTGCATGACAAACATGACATATGTTGGGAATTAATATGTCAGTTAAAATATTTGTTGAAAAAAAAATCTCAAGAACAATGTCTTACTGATTGAGCACAACCTCATTTGTATTTAGATCATAGAGTGAGAAAGGATTTAAGGCTAACATAGCCCTACAAATATACATGAGAGGTTCTAAAGTCAAAATGACTTATCCTTATAAAGTACCTTATCAAAAATAGGTATCAAAGCAATTTTATTCACCTAGTCAAAGTTACTAACTTTTCACATCACAAAGTTTAATACCTCATTAGAAATCCAGTCACTTCCCACCTCAGTAGCAAATCATCCACAAATCTTTCTATTTATATCAATCACCAAAGCTGCTAACTCACCAGACCTAACTATGCCTTACTCTTCTTTTACTAAATTAATAAAAAAGTTAATAAAATCTTAAGTTATAACCTCAACCCTCAGCTGTGGGAAATGTGAATATCATGATTTAGACATACATCATCTAAATCTAAATTTTTTTCCCCATTTTTTTTCTCCATCATAAATATTTCAGTTGAAGAGCAAGTGAGCCTTCTCTGCCACTGTTTAAAATGTGCTGTAGCCAAGTTTGTGTCAGATGCTTTACCTTCCAGTCTCCAGCCCACACCAGCTGAAAAGGAATGCCAGTCCAGGTAGAGTTCTAACAGCATACAATTTCTTATAACATGAAGGAACAGAGGTCTTGATAGCTGGATGTTTTCACACTCCCCTTTAATTAGCTACATCACATGTGTTATGAGGTCTCGATCGCCTTAAGACTTAGGGGAAGATAGCAAAAGGAGAAGACAGGCATCTGGATTTCTTTGCATTTATCCCTTTAATTCCTGTTAGGTTTCAATCAATCCTTGATATAAACTAGATCAATGAGAAATTTATGGCTTTCTCAACCTGGGGAAGATGCAAGTATAAAGACTGGATGTGGCACCAGGTGCCATGGTTTAGTTGAGGTGTTAGGGCATGGGTTGGACTCAATGATCTCGAAGGTCTCCTCTAGCCTGATGATCCTGTGACTTCTTTTTCTCCTAAAAGTTTGCTTGCAGGACTTTATACAGTGTTTAAACATGCAAATTTGATGGTCCTTCCTTATTTACAGTGCTTTTTGCTCTAGTGTTACCCTGCATTTGATGCTCTATTTTGCATTGATATAATTTGGTTCAGATAATTCAGCAGAATTATCTATGGTCTAAGCAATTTTTCCAGTTGTGTCCCTAGCATCATTTTTGGAGGACACAAAATATTTTATAGTCTGAGAAGAACCTTGTTCTTCTTGCTTAAATTTGACAGGAGATAACTTAAATCCCAAATTTTTAAGATGACTCCAGTCTACTTTGTTTTATTTCAGTTCTGGTACTAGACCAGAAAATTTTCCAAGCATAGATCAGTTTAAAGGGAAACTAGAAAATGAACATTTCTTACGAAGAATTTCTTTTTTGCCATGTTTATTGGTGAAAGAATATAATCTTCCTAGTTTATTTTAAAGGAATGAATATTTGAGTATATGGTGTATACTTCTTCTCATATAGATGACACCAATAATTCTCAATACTTTCAAATAGATTCAAAATATTACTTTAGTGTGAGAGTTTTCTGTCAATAAATATCCTAAAAAAAAAGAAAACAAACCTAAAATCCCCAAAACCTGAGAGAAAAAAAGGAAAACAATGTGGAATGTGATTTACACGTCATGTTTCTTATCACAGAATCTAGGTATTGTAGAAACAAGGCCCCTTTGTCCTGATTAACCACTGTTTGTAAAAGAGACTGTATATTTTTCTGTGTTTGCAGTGTAATTCATTGTGTCAAGTAAATATTTTCCAATTTTGTTAAGTCCTTTGCCCTCTGAGATTGTTTTATTACAGAAGTATCAAATTGCATTTTGCATATCTGAAGTCATTTCAAGCAGAGGAGAAAGTTAGCCCTTTCCATCACTTCTTTTATATAATTTGCTATAACTGTCTTCAGCTTAATCAGAAAGAGGAAACATTTCCTAATGCAAAGAAAAATGAAATATATGTCTTATGTGGTTTCTTTGAGCTTATTTTTTCATTATTAAAGTTACAAAAGTGATGAATTTTGGTTCTAGCCAATTATTGCAATGAAATAAGAGAAACTTGAAAATGAGAGAAGGCACAAATTCTCTGCAGAATTTTTTTCTTGTTTGAGCTCTTTTTGTTTTATGAAAAGATTTTTTTATGTCTCTTCAATACAGGTATAACTAGTACAATTGTTATATTTCATTTATAGCAACTATCCATTAGCCATCCATCTTTCCAGAATTCCCACTATAAATTCTTTTTCTGGTTCAGGGTCCTCAAGACAGGCCTTTACTACAACATTTCTTTTCAATACCATTCCCAACATTATCAGTTTTACGTTGTCTTTTTTTAAGCCTTCAGTCTTCAAGTGAATTGGTTGCAAAGTAACTGCAAAAGAAAGAGTTTTCTTTTGGAATTTCTTCCTTCCTTCCTTTCCTTACAATTTTACCTTCAAGACATCTTGTAAATTGAATTAATTATAAGAAATCAAATTAAACTTGAACACCATGATGTGTATAAACTACAAATGGCATTTCTATATTTCCCTACCTTTAGAGTTTGTTTAAAATGATGTCCAAAGATCTGAGCTCATTTGCTTGGATGTACTCACAATCACTTGAAAATTAACCCTCTTTTTTTTCCTGCAAAGTCTTATAGATTTCTAACTTACTCTTAATTACAAGAATGTAAACAAGTTTAAATTTAAATGCAAGGGATAAGGTAATAAAGGGAATGTAAAGGTATTCAACTCACTCCAAACTTACTGTAAAGTAGTGATATGTTAAAGTAATGGAATATTTCCTCTTCCACTGGCTTTTGAAAAGCAGCTCTGTAGAAGAAGGGATAACTAGGCAAATTTTGTAGAACTTCATCTCTTGGGTGCAGCATAAGACACCAGATTTTCAGATAACACTTACCTGTAACACAATGTTCTTGCAGTCAATAAACATGAGCCGGTATGCTTGCAAAGACATAGCAGGGAGAATGCTTGTGTAGGACTAAATATAACTATGTACGTTGTGACCATGGCCAAATTGCAATGAGGTTTGATAGAATTTATGGACATCCAGGGCATATCTTCTTAGGCACATACAAAGGAGCATAAAATCAGAATGGTTTTGGTTGAAGGAAACCTTCAGATACCATTCGGTCCAACTCCTTTGCCATCTTTCACTAGATCAGGTTGCTCAAAGCCCCATCCAACCTCAATTTGAACACTTCCAATAAAGGGACATCCACAACCGTTCAGGACAATTTGTTACATTGTCTTATTGCACTCATCCTAAAAAATGTCTCTGTTTTAGAGAATGGTCCTGTGCATATTCATATCTTTGCTATGGGCACCATACTGATCTCAAAGCACAGATAAAAGCTGAGAGTAAACAATGTTACATTAACAAAATTAAAACACATAGAAGGGTACAATGGAATAATAGAATAGTCTAATGCAACATTAGGTTTACAGGAAAAATATTTAAATATCAACAATGGACAAATAAACCACTCCATTAAAATATATAAATCTTTGTGAAAAATTTTCCTATTTTCACTGCCTATGATATCATGCATGTGAAATATTTCAGTTCTTATGAAACTTTTCATAGGAAGCCATGTATCAAGAACATTTTTCTAAAAAAGTGAAATATTTCTATGAATGAAAATAAGATATTTGCCAGAAAGACAGATTATTCCAGAATTTTCAAACACTATTATTTACTCTTTTCAGGCAGATGTTTTATGCACTTGCATCAAATCATCAAGTACCATATCCTGAAAAGACTGCATCTAAAGCTGCATTAAGATCAATATACAATTGTAACATCTAAAAGAAGTCTTTATGTAGCTACTGAATGACTACTATTGATTTGATTTTAATTCAAATATAAATGTCCTTATTTAAACCTTATAGGTTATTTACATTAGAATTTTTCAAATTTTTATTGCCTGTTTTATTTCGATGTTAGGTTTTACGGATAGTGCAAAGCTGCAATTATTTGCTTCATGGCAGCCCTAATGGCTTTAAGTGAAGTCAAGTATTCCATTGTCTTAGAAGCTGTAGGAACATTTGCTAAGAAGCAATTACTACACTGAATATGGGTGTAAAACTCTCTATGACAGGCGAAGACAATTAAAGTAAGCATGCGTCATCGTTTAATTTTACCTTACAAGGCTGTTGAGATCAGGGAGTAAAAATCTCCCAGAAATAGGAAAAATGCAGCTTAACAAAAAGTGAAGATTTGTTCACCTTCATAAAATATATCTAGTAACAGTAGACTTTCACTTAGGTATCACTGACCATGAAAATGAAACTCCTAGCCAGCAATTATCAAGGGTATTGTTCTTACTATAGGCAGTGCTGAAATGAAACAATGTTCAAGGCACGTATAAACTTGCTTTCTTCGATCAGAGAGCAGCACTACTTTCTCTAGAGTTCATGGACTTTCCTCATCATCCCATATCAAAACCTCAAACAGGCAGCTCAGTTCCAACCAGTCACTCTAACCTTCTTTGTTCTCTACCTATCATGGTAAAAATAAAAATAAACTTGAAACTCAGTCACATGTAAATCTAAGAGAGCAGAATCAGAATTCAGAAAAGGATTTGTGCTACAATTTGGCTCTTGAAATCCCAGTGTTCAGAATTGTGACTTTATGTGGGACAGAGAGCTCTGAAAGCAGAGAGGCATTACTTGGTTAAAAAAAAGCCCAACAGTTCAATAGTTACTTTGATCAATTAAATAGCTCTTGCTACATGGACATATAATTCAGTTTCTCTGGAAAAGAAAAGGCTATTATATGATTTCTCTCTGCCATATTTTGTTGCAAGAGTAGTTCATGTTTAAAAAAGTGTGGGATAGAGTCACACACAGATTTGGGTTGGAAGTAAGCTTTAAATGTTGTCTTGTCCAATTCCTTCTGTAATGAGCAAGGACATTTTGAGCTAGATCAAGTTGCTCAGAGCCCCATCCAACCTGATCTTGAATGTTTCCAGGTATACCACCACCTTTCTAGGCAACCTATTTCAATGTTTTAACACCCTCATTGTGAAAGGTGTCTTCCGTATATTTCACCACAGTATGGATATTCCATCCCTCTGATAATTTTTGTGGGCCTCCTTCAGATCCACTCCACTGGGTCAATGCATTTTTTGTACTGGGACCCCAGAAATAAGTACAATACTCCAGGTGGAATCCTAACAGAGCAATGTAGAGGGGAGGATCATTTCTTTCCCTCCACCTGCCAGTAACACTTCTTTTGATGCCACCCAGGACATTGTTGGCTTCCTGAGCTGTGATTGTGCCTTTGCAGCTCATACCAAACGGGGATTGCACCATCCCAGGTGCAGCATTTTACATCTGACCTTGTTGAACCTCATGAGGTTCCCATCTGGGTGTCTCTGACTGGCACCCCATCCTCCATGGGTGTCCACTCAGTTTGTTGTCATTCATAAATTTGCTGAGAGTGTACACATAAAATAGAAGAAAGTGAATCAGCATGAACTGATAAAGAGATAAATGATGTCTGACCTCCTGATGTTGACCTCTCTGATTTGGGGAAAAGACGAGAGAAGTGGATATAATTTATGTGAATTTTAGCAGGACTTTCATGACTTCTTTTCACAGTATTCTCATTTCAAAAGTACAGTTCAGGTAATAGATAATCAGAAAGATTATAAACTGACTGGGCAGTTGAGCTCAAAAGTTCATGGTTAATAGGTCATGTTCTACCTGGAGACTTTGTAACAAATGAAGTACTTAAGAGATCTGTCAAGAGACATGAGCTGTTCAAGGTCCTTAAAACTGATGAGCATATACTCTGAAATCTCCTTCAGCTCATTGCTCAAGACGACACCAGTTTTGGGATGGGGTATCACCAGTTTTGGGATGAGGACAACATCCAGAGGGACCTAGGAATATTGTGTTAGGAAACATGAAATTCAACAGAGAGAAACAGTGCCTGCCCTTGGGACAGAGGAGCCTTGGCAAAAACACAGTCTGGGGACAGACATGCTGGGATCAGTTCTTTGGGAAAGGCTTTGAGGCCCACTAGACAGCAAAATAAGCCTGAGCCAGATGTATAGCCTGGCAGCAAAAGCAGCCAACAACATTGCATGCTGAATGAACAGTAGCAAGGCAACCAGATTATGATTATCACCCTCTATTTAGCACTTGTTAGACCATGTCTGCAAAAGTCTGCTCAGTTTGGGGCACCCCAAAACAAGAAACACATTCATAAACCAGAGTTTAGCAGAGTGACAGAAAAACAATGGAGACTGGAGAACTTGCCCGGTGAAGAAAGACTGAAAATTCAGGCTGGAGCAAGGACAGCTTTGGAGGCACATACCTGCAGTCTGTGGGTACCTACAAGGAGATTATGGAGAAGAGGAAGCCAGGCTCTTCACAAGATGTATGAAAAGTACATGGGAGAGGATGAAGGACAATTGGCATAAATTAAACAAAGAAAGGTTCCATGCGGATATAAGGAGAAACTTTTTCCCCACAAGAACCTGTTCCACAATAATGGATGAAGTGGCCCAGAGAATCTGTGTGATCTGTATCTTTGGAACTTTCCAAGATCTGCTAAGTTGAACCCTAAACACTAAGGTCATACCCCATAGCTGATCCTGCTTTGGGCAGCAGGTTGAACTAGAGAACTCCTGACAGTCCTTTACACCAGTTCTCCCATGACCAGAAAGTTTTGTGTCATAAGTCCTGACCAACTAGTAAGTGACAAGAGTTTTTGGTCTTTTTTTTTTTTTTCTAGTACATGACCTCAAATTTAAAAATGACTTTGTAGAGCCAGACTTGAATTTCCCACATGGATCTCGAGATCTCCAAACAATTCAGGTTCAAGGACACAGGTAAAAAAAACTTCTCTTAGAGGTTAGAATCTGTCAAAAAAGAAAAGTCTTAGTGCATGAAGATTATTTTGGAAGGAAACTTGAATGAGTAGCAAGGCCCCCTTTTAATATTCAGTAGGTAAGCTTTTCTTGTTTATTAGTTTCATTACTTGTTTGACCTTTCAATTTGAAATTGGAAGAGTTAGCAAATCTGTGCAGCTTGCTTCAGCTGAAGGTTGCTAAGCCTTTCAATGAAAATGTGGGGTTTTTTTTTTTCTGCTCTGCAGGACATTGCAATGTATTATATGGCAAAGAAGAGCCTAAATGTTTTAGTGGTTGCCTGCTGATAAGTAATTACCTTCATATCCTCTCTTCTGTTTAGCTCAATCTGAGAATATTTATTTGCTTATGAAGGAATGCTGACAATTAGCCTGACTCCCCACCTATTTTTACCAAAGCCACCAGAAAGAGCATTCTTCCTGATGTGCAGATATTAGCCAAAGAGACAAGCATTATACAAACATCTGCCACTCTACATTCACTAATACTTCAACGTTTTTTTAAATCTGAATAATGCATATCTCTCTCTTGTATGTTTTTATCAAGATGTGAAATCCTGGACAGGATGAGAAAGGCTTACACACTCAAAGAGACTTGGACAAAAAAAGCTTCTGCCAATTTTCTCACCTGTCTCATGCTTTAAGTGTGGATTCTTATAATGTGAGTTGATAAGTAATTATCAATTACTCATCAACTCACATTACTCGTCTTCCAATACTGCCTGATGTACTGAGCTTTTGTTGTTTCGTCTTAGGCTGACAGGACAGAAATAATCATATGAGACCACAGATTTTGGATCCAGTTGGTGCCAAAGTGTGAGTAATACAGCTAGTGTATCTGGAAAGTATAAACTTTGAATATTTATCTATACACAGATCTGTACATGTGCAGTATACCATACATCCCAAGAGGAGGTCTGGACAGAAAAGGACACATGTCAAGGCAGATAATTGGATATTTGGTAACCTTATTCACATAGAGTTAAGTGAGGAACTTTTGTTTGCTCTTCAGGATCACTTTGTTTGATAATTCATCAGTGATGATATGGACATGCACAGACCGGTTCTAAAACAAAGGTAGATTTCCTGGCTGTGAAGATCAGCATTCAAGAATTGGCATTTGCAAGCTATCCTATATGTACAGTAGCTCTTTTATCAACCTATTATCACCGTTAAATGCAATTATTTGCAAATATCACTGCAGAATTACTCTCTTTCTTTAAATGAAACCTCAATTTTCTCAGAGTTGTTAGTGCTGAAAAACTAAATTGAAAACTAACAGAATGTTGCAGAGATGAGAAGATGTCAAAATTCCTGAATCGTTTCAAAAGACTTTTCTTTTCCCAGGAGAATTATCTTTCTCTTATCTTAAACCAGTGTGAATCAGCTATTTCATTGGTAGGAGAGAGTGATAAAGTGTTCCATATTGAGGAAAGAAACGTATGAATCTCTTACAGTCCACTAGAGTATATACATTTTCCAAAAGAAAACCTCATACAGTGTTTTCTACATCCAATAAGGACCTTCTTTGTCTTTAGGCTTTTCTTGCAATTAATATCATCCATTTAATGTTATATAAAGTTTTCATGGGTGTTCTCATAAATAAAAAAGTCTCACAATAAACTGGAAACTAATCTTATTAAGATATTTGATATATAATTCATACCCAGTGCTCTTAATTAAGAAACAATTGTAAGAGCTAAGATATAGTGAAAATGTAAAATACTTTCCTTTTTTTTCTTTTTTGAATGCTATGAATTCACTCATAAATGATAAATGAAAGATAAACTGCATTTTAAATAGGATTTTGAAACAGTTCAAGTAAAGTTGTCCATGGATAGCTGGAAGATGACTACACACCACATATTAACTGACAAATAAATTGATCTAAATGAGAAAATGTCTGGACTAGAAATGTTTTTAAATAGCTTTGCTTGAAGATAAATCAAACACTTTATGTGATCAAATTAGAAAGAAATGTAGGTGCACAGCATCTATTTAATTAATAAATATGCAAGACATTATACAATTATTTATTTCACTTTAATGTCTCTTCATGAGAAGATAAGGCACCATATAAAAATATTCAGAAGAAAGAAACTTAGCGCAGAAACCCTGGTTTGCTCTCAAAGATTGTAATCTTTAAGGTAGCTGTATGAGGAAGGAGTGGTTTGAGGTTTTGTTTCCTCTATTTTGCATATGTGCGGTACAAGCCCTGCTTCAAGAGATAATTCCTTGCATTACTTTGCCTCAACTATTAAGACAAGTTTCTTCCTGCTGAATTAAATTTACTGGGATTTGTCTCTCTCTGTGGTGAATTTCATATAAAACATTAATCCTAGCAAAGCAAAAAAATCTCTTGCATGCATTATCAGTATTTCATTCTTATAGCACTATTCATTGTTTTACAATTTATTTCTTTCCTCCTACAGATGTGTGGTCCATCAATAGAACAGATTCAGACTGAGTCTTTCAGAACAGTTTGCAAGCAGTTTATATTGCATTACCATCTGTTTATACTGTCCTTTTTCTTCCTCCCCTTTTCTATATTCAGTTGTTGCTAAGACTGAAAATATTCAGTTTGAATATTTTCAATGTCAAGGCCTTTCAGTAGAATAATCAAAGTTCCTCTTTCTAAAATATCTTACTGTTGTGGTTTAACCTCAGCCAGCAACCAAGCCCAGCACAGCTGCTTTCTCACTCACCCAACCAGCATTATATGGGAAGAATCAAAGGGTAAAAGCTGGAAAACTTCTGGGTTGAGATAAAGACAGCTTGATAAGGAAAGCAAAAGCTGTGCCTGCAAGCAAAAGAAAACAAGGATCTGATTCACTGCTTCCCATGGGTGGGCAAATGTTCAGCCACCTCCAGAAGAGCAGAACCCCATCACGTGCAACTGTGACTCAGGAAGACAAATTCTATCATTCCAATCATCCACCCTTCCTCCTTCTTCCCCCACTTCATATACTGAGCATGATGCTATACAGTTTGGAATATCCTTTTGGTCAGCTGTGTCCCACCCCCACTTCTGATGCACACCCAGTGTCCTTCCCACCATGGCAATACAAAAAGCAGAAAAGGCCGTGACTGTGCAATCCCTGCTCAGCAATAAAAAAAGCATCTCTGTATTATCAACCCTGAACTCAGCACAAATCTAAAACATAGCCCCATACCAGCCATTCTGATGAAAATTATTCCAGCCAAAACCAGCACCCTTGCATACATTCCTAGTCTAGGTTTTTCAGCCTCACCAGGTCATTTCACAGCTAACCATGTGAGCTACTTAGTACTAACATTTAAATTACACTTGCTAAAAGCATTTTGAATATTTCTAGACATGCTACGAAATTATTTATGTAGTAGTCCAGGCCAGATACTATTATGAAAGTAATTTTTTAGCAAAATCTACTGTGATAGTATACAAAAAAATATCTGGTTGAAATGTTTGTATCCTGTTTCAAGGAAAAAGAAACAGACTATGTCCAGAACCACAACCAAATTCATGGAAAATCCATAGAAAAAAATCTATAGAAAAAATCTATAGAAAAATCTATAGAAAAAATTTATAATACAAAGGAAGGTCAAAGGAAGACCTATAGTCATCTCTGCCTTTTGACATGGAGCCATGGAACTGGCCATGTCTTGACCTCTGGAGATTCTAGAAATCAAACTTGCCTGTGCATACACATAAAGCAGGTGCATGTACAAATGTACAGATGTTTTATCCAATGTATTGTATTTTACATATTCAGTGACGGAAATGTATAGAACTAGCTTGCATACAGGAAAAATCCATTTTATCCTTTCAACAGCAGATGAAGAGCTCACATACCAGTTATTATATGCTCCTCAAGGCAAGTATCCAGAAGTGAGAAAAATTAATTTCTTAATATAACTTTAAAAAAAGTAATGCAAATGTACATCAAAATCATTGTCCCTGAGCTGAGCAAATCAGATTCAAAGAAGCATTTCACACCTCATGATGAAATTTAATTAAGTGCTCCTAAACTCAACATCAATTTACTTCCTGAGAGAAATTACAGTGAAGACTTTAGTTTTTTAACAAAAATGTTAAGTTGTCCAGGTAAAATATTCAGACACTTAACATAGGTTTTAGTGACACAACACTCCTATGAAAATAATGCAAAAAATGAACTCAAATAAAACAAAAATTATCTTTAAAAGATGTTGACTTTGAGGAACTGAACTGCTTCTTTCTAACACTTCAGACAAAGGCTTCAAGCAAAGTAAAATTTAAAATGTAACGATATTTTCTAAGAATAATTAGCAGTTTGCTAGAGTGTCTAGCAAGAATACTTGGGCCTACTTAATACAATAGGTCATAATAGACTTAAAACAGACTGTCATAGAAACTAAAGCAATGGGCAGGATGGGGGGAAGCAAAGTATTCAAAACTTTGCAGAAGAAAGTTATGGCAATAAGGTGTATCTTTATTTAATTTCAGGGCTTTTTACTGATCAAAATTTGGGATTAAACCAATATATTTCAAAAAAGGTATGGATTTGCCTACTTAACTGAAAAGCTAAAATAAGCAGGTGCTTGCCCACCTGCCATCTGTGTCTACCACTGTCCAAGAAAGCACAGTTCAAAACAGCTGTGTCTGAGGTATTTCTGTGCAGCAAATATTGACAACTGGAAGCAATATCTCTGATAATGCCTGTTACATGGTTTAGGAAATAGACAAAAATTCTCACTCTGACAGTAGATGCAATAAGTTGATTGCCAAAATATTTCAGTGCATTCCTTTATATATATGTCATCTTTATTAAGTCTTCCATGATGTTACTTCAAAAAACAATAAAAGTCTTTTGTTATTGGTTCTAAGCTGATGAAACAAGGGAATGATGGGCATCCAATTCTAACATAAATCCTTGTTTATAAAGAGCAACAGAAAATAATTTCGAAGAGCAATCAGTAGGCTGTCACCAAGCAAAAATATTATTCAAATCATTAGAATTTGAAAAATAATGGTTTATTTTTATGCAGAAGCATGTCAAAAACATCTTACATATAATGGACATAGGCAAAAGAAGACCAATGGGATAAAAAAAATACACTAATTTGACAACATGGGATTTGCTCTTGGATTTGAATTCATCTTTTCCAGAAGAAGAAAAAACAAAAGGAGGAGGAGAAGAAGAAGAAGGAGAAAGAGGAGAAGAAGAAGAAGGAGAAGGAGGAGAAGAAGGAGTAGAAGGAGAAGAAGAAGGAGGAGAAGGACAAGAAGAAGGAGGAGAAGGACAAGAAGAAGGAGGAGGAGAAGAAGGAGAAGGAGAAGGAGAAGGAGAAGGAGAAGGAGAAGGAGAAGGAGAAGGAGAAGGAGAAGGAGAAGAAGGAGAAGAAGGAGAAGAAGGAGAAGAAGGAGAAGGAGAAGAAGGAGAAGAAGGAGAAGATGGAGAAGAAGAAGAGGGAGAAAAAGGAGAAGAAGAATTTCCTGTCACTTAATATGTGCTGAATTTTCTTTCAGAAGACAATATTATTTGTCTGACAACAAAAGGAATCTATCACAGTTCTTAGACTACCTGAAAAGTGATAGGCATCCTCTTGTTCTTTTGACATGAACTGTGAGTATAACACTGCTGTACTTTGAAAAGTGAATCAGTGACAATATCATCTTGAGGTTCCATATTTATCTTTCAAAGTCTGACATAATGCAACAGTTTTCTTTGTAAGTTAAAGGCTGATTTCTATAGGTTTTAGCCTTACAGTTTTGACCTAAGAAATTAAAAACAACTGAGTCTTGTATAATAAACTTACAATCAGAGATTACTGGGCAATTATGTGCTCAGTATGCATTAGACAGAAAATCTGATAGGATAGTTTTGAATACTTGCTTTTGCTTAGCAACATTAAATAAAGTAAAATTTATTAAATCTCTATAATTAGATTTTTTTATTTCATTCTACTAGTTTTGGTCATATTTTCAACAGTAAAAAGATGCTTAGTCAAAGCTGACTTATTTTGCTAGAAAAAAGGAGAAAGTGTTTTACATTTTATAGAATTAGTTCCAAAAAGAGTTCCTAGATTCAAGAACGTAACAGTTTTTTGTTTACTGATATTTTTGTGAGTACTTGGACTTCTCTCTGGAAATTTTCCTGAAACCTGCATCAAAAATTTTCACAATAAAAATTGGTCTTGATCAAAATCAATTAATTTTTTTTTGACATTTTTAATGAGACATTTTTCTTCTGTAAAATGTTACAGCTATCTACTGTGAAGGAAAAGACATTATTACATTTAAATAGCTGAGCAAGCCAAGACAATAAAAACATGGTTTCCTGTGATTTGGGGATGTATATTCTGCTGAAGTTCTTTTCAGAACTGAATTCCAGGTGAGACTGTAGACTGGATTACGGAGTACAGTAACTGAGTACATGGGAAAACTGAAGCCAATTAATATATTCCTTTAATGATTAAAAGGGAATGGGATGTCATTGCTGTTAGGAATGATGGCTAGTTGTCTAAATAACACTGAGAGTGTTACAAATACAGGAATGAAAAAAAGCCTAAAATTAATTAGTATTTAATTCCCAGACTAACACAGGTCTTAATAATATATGACAGAGACCATTTAAAAGTTTTTTGGGTGTTTTATTATCTATCCTCATAGATAGAGAATCAAATAGCTTCACATGGAAAGAAATCTCAAACCACAGTTCAAGCACTAAGATTTTCCCTCATAAATAGTTAAAAGTAAGTCTGTCTTAGGGGATCAGAGAGCACAAGGTACACATCTATGTGGAAAGGACTCTTTTCTATGTGAAATGTGTGGAGATGGATGTGAGACTGTTCAGCAAAGTGGAAAATATAAGCAATGGTCAGCCAGAATAATTTTGGTATTTTTAATATAACTTTCAAGACAGCTGGAATGGATGATGAAACCGACATTGATGAGGGGGAGCTTCTATAAAGAGGACAATAAAGTTTCTGTGCAATAACCAGATAGTTTAAATAAACATTTCCCCCTCTTCCTAATTTTAATTCCTCTTCCACATATTTAACCCTAGGAAGTCAATATAGAAAATTAATTTTGTAGTGTTGTCTCCTGTCTTTTTACTTTCTCTTTTTCAGCACATATGAAATGTGTAAGTTTTTTGGCTGAGATTATAAGACTTTTGAAAAATGCTTTTTTTTCTTCTTTTTGCCACAAGTATTTTAAGTATTATATATTTTCTGTAATATTTTCTTGCCCATTATGTTTTTTCCACATTCTACTTTTTACAAACATATATGTCAAATATCACAATATAAGAAAATTATGTTATTATGCAATCAATTCTAAAAAACTTGACCATAATCAAATTAGTGTCAAACCTATCAAGGGATTTTTCCTCCATATTTCACTAAGTGCAAAACTCTTTTTGGAGAACAGAGTTAACAAAGTTTCCTCTGTAATCTAGAATTTCTCTAGAACTTTCCAGAGTTAAATCCCTATCAAGGGATTTTTCCTCCATATTTCACTAAGTGCAAAACTCTTCTTTTTGGAGAACAGAGTTAACGATATTTCCTCTGTAATCTAGAATTTCTCTAGAACTTTCCAGTTCCAGCTTTTTATTGGTAAGATCTTAAACTGTTGTAGCATGTTTGTGGGTTTTTTAACTTTCATAAACTTTCATTTTTACCTCTCTTGAGGCAGATATTTTCTCTTTTCAGAGTGTTATTATCAAGATTATTAGATTTTTTTTCCTATCTACTGTAAACAAGAAATAAAAGCCATGCTAATAGTGGCTTTCAGTGTTTTAGTATTGAAGGAGCTTTCCAAAATCAGATAGTGGCATACTCTTAAAACATGATGCTTTCATTCTGACCGTATGTACATGCTTAAGATATAAAAAACACATCAATTCCTAGAAAAAGAAATGCCATATAGTGTCATGAGAAAAACATATTGACAAGTTTCTTGATATAAAATAACTTATATGTACCATATAAGTTAAAGCAATCTGCTATAAAGTTTTTCAATTTCCCCTCAGAAACTGTGCTTTGGAGGACATAGTTAGTTTAAAGTGGTTCTTGCAGGGAAAATCAGGATGTCTGACAAGGAAGCTTAAAAAAGGAAATGTCCTTTATGAAGAGCAAAAAACACCAACCTGAAGTGCAGGGCTAGAACTGGGGAAAGTGCTTCATATTATGGGAGTAGCTCAACATTCTCCTACTGTGCTTGCCTTCCTATCTCTGTGAGAGTTCAGAAATTATAAAAAGATTCTGATGTAGTAGCATGCATGACTTCTCTTTTTTTTTCTTCAAGCAACTGAGGATGTAAGTCTCACGCAGTCCATATGTCCAAGACAATTTATGTGACCGTTTTTAATGAAAGATAAAAGCTTTACATGTTTCTTTGGTAGCCATAGTAGTCTTCTTTTTTAACATGTATTTAACATCTTTTATAGACCACAAGAGCTATTTCACCTCTAAGCAATCTATTTAAGACCAGATGTTAATCTAGCGATGCAGCATATTTCACAATGTAATCTTTCCCAGGACAGAATACAAGCATGTGAATTAGGTAAATTTCCCAACTGAACATGGATGATGCAAACATTTTATACTGAAAGAGGATTCTTGCCCAAAACACAGTCTTAAATTTTTAAAAGTGGTGTCATGGTAAAACCTATCTGATCTAACCAATTGTTTGTCATCAACAAAAACATCAGGTTGAATGCTGTCCAAAAAGCTTGTGCCATTTAAAAGCAAACCAAACCAAAACCCTACAACAAAAAACCCATGCCAAATCAGAACCACCAAAACCCTGCCAAACAGCCCCCAAAACTGACAGCAATGAATCAGTTACTCTTCTTAGTGTTGATAGACTCTGAACCACAGTTAGCTGATTATGTCTTCCAAAAAAGATAGTAAGCTTCTGCCTTCGTTTGTCTTATTTCTTTCCTATCATTAAAGATAACATTCAATGTGAATGTCTTCTCTTACTATTGTCGTTACCTTTTAATTAAGAGGTTATGAAATACTGAATGTCAAAACTCACTCTTCCACACAGCTGCCTAGCCTTTAGCCTCTCTGATAAGGTAGACACTTGCCTTACTCAAGCTGTGATTATAAGCATGATGCTAATAAAATGTACAGTAGTTACATTCATATTTTTAAAGTCAACTATATGAAATCATCTAATATTATGAGATACAAAACCAAATCATTTATTAAAATAAGACATAGATAAAACAACTGCTTAGTAAAAAAATCATTCTCCAATTCATATGCCATGGGTCCTGATTATCCTGGTAATTAAGTCATTAGAAGCACTATGTCATTTCAGTAGTGCAGATTATAATCTCACAATTTGGATAGTTCTGCTTTGAGTTTTAGATGGACCCATTGCTTCTCCCTCCCCCCTTGACTCTGTTTTCTTTATACAAAATAACGGTACCTTAAGAAAAGACAGAACATATAAACACATCAAATACAGAAGAATAGATGGCTAAAGAACTCAAGGAAGGCTTATTTTTATCTCTACATCAATTATAATGTTTTTGGCACCATATAGGCACTTAAGCACAATTTACTGACTCTTTCATAAAAGTGGAAATTGTTGCATTGATGTTCATAACTTGACCATAGCAGAACAGAACAAATAATATTGTCATTTACTGATAACATGCATTTCTCTTTGTGGAAAAAGAAGAATCTTACCAATATAGGAATTCATACTCTTTTCAGTTTTGTCACATCACCTCCAGGTAGTATTCACAAGTATACATTACCGTCCACGTTTAATGTACTAAAAATGAACACAAAAAAGACTCAAAAAAAAAAAAGACTCCAAAAAACCCCAAAAACAACAACAAAAACTTCACCCACCACAAAACCCCCACAAAACCCACCAGTGAGAACTTACCCTGTCCCTCCTGGGAATGCCGGCATTGAAGGAATGCTGGCTGATCTGGAATCCCTCTTTCATTAATTTCATGTGATCCTTTCCTGAGCTCTGTGTCTGCACTGCCAAAGAGTCCCATGAGAAGGAATGGTCTGAAAGGTATTGTCGGTATTGACAATTCAGCTAACATATTGAAATTATTATTGTGATGAATAGCATCACACTGTCATTTTTGGAAGAGTTTTCTTGAATGATAGGGCTTAGGAATTATGGAAATGGGATATTTTTGAGTGATCAATTAACAAATATAATACTGAGAACAATTCACAGCACAGCTACGTGTATTGCTACACAGTTGTGATGTCATAGTTATTCTTCAGTTTTAAACATATGTTTTTTTTCAAGTTATATGTAATACACAAAAGAGCACAAATACTGAATATGTGTAAGGAGAAGAGTGGTAACAAAATCACTGCTGTTTGCCTCTCCTCCAATCTGAGATAAGAGGATTCACAAGAAAAGGCTGCTGAAGCCACTTCTCTCATCTGTTGAGTATCATCTTTCTTTACGTCTTCCTATGTGAGAGGGAAAGGGAGGAAATTTTGCAAGGGGAGTCACATGTTCTTACAAAGGTCTTTGGCTGTAGTTTAATACTCAATTCTTTCATCACCTTTCAGTTCCAACTTTTATCTTTCTTTTTCAGGTCCCTGCCCCAGTCTTATAAAGTCTCTGCTGAATGTTTTGATCTTTCTCCTTCCACACCAAGTGCTCCTTCTCAGGGGGGTAAAGGGAAGGGTAGCAATATTGCTGCTTTTACTCAGGTTTTGAAGCAAAGATCTAATCATGCATACACACACAGTCTGACAGAAGACTCTCCCAAGTGCCTTCAAACAACTCAGATTTTTCACTAAACTTCTAGATAGTCTTCCTTACTATCTAACCAAGATTAGAGAGTGCTTTAGATGTGTCTGTAATGATGAAAGTCAGATCAGAATGAAGTTTCTACAGACAAAATATGGACATTTTTTGGGACATATTTTAAGATGTCCTTTTTGTATCCTTAAACTGCAGATTCAGCTTTGGCCTCTCAATTGCCACCTGTGAATTTGGGTGTGTGTGTCCTTAATGCACTTAATATGTGAATGCAATTGTGCTCTTAAAGGCCTAGAACAAGTTCTATTTGTTGCAGTCAAAAGCACTCCAGGGTGCAAAACTGAACACAATGTTTTCGTACACATGCAGAAATAAACCACCCCAGGACAAGTCTCAAATGAAGAATTGTAATTAAAGAACTGAAGAAATTTAAAGCTAGTGAAGTAGCTTTAAATTTGGTCAGTGAAAACTGACCAAATTAATTAGAAGCAAGCATGAAAGCATCGCAAGGCACCAAACACTGATATTAAAGCAAAGATCAAATCCACAAAATTGGGTAGAAAATACAGAATATTTTATTGGGGATTCACTATAGAGACATCTAAATTTTTCAATTTAAAATATCTGGAGAATGTTGGTAGCTCATTTTTTGTCCCTAGGGAGGGACAAAAATTATTTGCAAAAGCACAAGAGAGCAAGTAATCTGGAGCCTTCTTAGAAAGTGGATTGCATCAAGGGACAGGACTTTAAAATGTTTAGGTAAGGAAAGGATAGCAGTGGCATTTGGTCTCTTCTATAAATGTCCAGAAAAAAAACAGTCAACATCAGAATGGAAATAAACCTCCATTGCTCTATGCCATTAGAAACTGAACACACTAGAAAAAAGAGATAGTAAGTCTTCTAATATTTAAAATAGAAGATAAAATACAAATACGTGTCTGAAAAGATGATTGTTCCTCATTGTTTAAGGATAGTGTATTCAGAAGAGGGATTTATTCCTGCATCAGACTCTGGTGTTCATTTCTGAGTTAAAAATAGTTATGTTTTTTCCATATTTCAAGAAATATAGAATGAAAGGGTTTCGAGAATGAAGAGGTTGGTTGGTAATTTTCACTTTAGTAAGTGCTATAGGAGAAAAAATAGAAAAGGTGGGGTACAGGATCATGAGTAATTTTTGTTTTTCAAACAAGTTATCTTTAATGAATCAATAGACAGCCACTATGACTGTAAACTGTGCATCTATGTATTTATTTTTATAATGTTTCAGTACAATATTCAGTAAATGAGAAATCCACAAAGAATTTATTTTAATGATATGACAGATACAGGTTCACTGATGTTAATGTTACCCTGAATATACAAACCTCTCAAACAGGCAAAGACCAAAAAACCCATAAACAAAGACAAATGTAAGAAAACAATTTGCATTGTTTACTCACAGGGAAATTTGAAAGGGTGGTTTGCAAGTGAAATTCTGTACAACTAGTGCATTAAGATATTAGTTTGTTTTCTTCTTCACAATAAATCATAGCAAAAAAACTAACCAACCAACCAAACAACCAAACAAAAAAACCCCAACAAAATAAACCAAACAAAAAACCCTAATTTCCCTTCCCCATGATTATAGCAAAGATGGTACAAACAAGTAGCTGTAACATACCTGATAGCTTATTCTGACTTTGGGAGAAAATCTGTCAAAGGAAGTAAAAAAAATGGAAAGGACAAGGTAAAATATTATTGTATATAAATAAAAAAAAAGTGAGATACTCAAAAGTAAGTTCAAAAGTTATCTCTAAATAAAACTAGAAAGAGCAGCACCAAACAGAGCATGGGAGGGAATATTTGGTAAGAAAAAACTGTACTTGTTTTACAAACACTATTCAGGAAGAAATAATTCCTAAATACAGCAGAACACAGAAAGTGATTATTTGTGGAGATATCCGCAGTGCATAAGATAAGGGGAAAAATAATTATAAAAATAAGTAATGATTGCAAGAGTTAATGCCAACTTTAACAAGTGGTGGGGGGAAGGAAAGTAACTTCACAGTGTCTGAAGGCAAATAATGTCTATTATTTGAATGTGAATACTTTTGTCAATTTTCTATCTGCACCATAATTTATGTGAAATTAAAGTAGCACTGTTTCTATAAAAAACCTTAGATAAAATTATTCCTAGTCTTAGACAGTAATATAGTTTTTGTAATTATATGTTATGTTGTGAAATCTATCAAATATCAGGACCAGATCATCAAGCCTATGTCATATTTTTTTTATTAAATTATGCTATTTGTTAGGGACTGAACTGGAAGCTTAACTAAAAATCACTTGATACTAATTTAGTTGCCCGACACCCAGACAAATGGCATACTAAGAACTGTAAACAGCTGCAGACACAGGGAAACATTTACAAGTGCATATGGAAATAATGGGTTCCTTAGGGAATACTACAGATTTTTGCACATCAGTTACACAGAGTTAGTTTCATACTTAGATCCTCAACTTTCTCAGGCATGATGAATCTCTGGTTTACTTTCCTCCACTACACTACCCATGCAGTGATGTCTCACTCACTTCAGTTATGTGCAGTTTCTCCTCAGACTACAGAGCGTGCCATAAAGGACATCAACAGTTGAGCCATGCTTTTGTGTTACATACCAATTATCTCAGAAAATCTGCTTACATACATATTAGCACAAACTGTCCCTTCTGATTTATTCTATTCAGGGAGCAAGTGTATTCAGTTGTCTGAATGCACAGGAGGAGAGGGTGTCACTCAGCTTACAGAGGATAGATCAAAAAACAGAAAAGAAAAGTGACATACAAAAAAAGCAACTACACCTGAACCATACTTTAGAGTATTGCCACTTTTTCTCTCTATTGCACTTACCTTGGTGCCCCCTGGGTGTCCACCTGGTTGGTGAGATGAGAGGACAGGGGATTGCAGTGCCTGGAGTGGGAGGAAGCCCAACCTCCCACACAGTTGAATGCCTCAGCCTGGTGAGTGCCGCACTGGGACCAGCATCTCCATGCCCTACCTGACATTCTTGCTCTTCCAGCCTAGGTCTGGCATCTGGATTAAATTTTGCATCTGAGTGACCATTCTTTATCATAATCAAACAGAGGGGACTGTTGTACTGCTGAATCAGTTATGCCTTTTTTAAGCACCAAGATATTTCTAGGAAGTGTAAATTATGCTAGGTTTATATTAACCTTTTTAGTTTTATATTAATCCCTTAGTAATACTGAGCACTTGGAATTCCTAATTTGAATCCAATGCTGGTAAAAGTCATGCTGTCTGCATGCTTTAAACTACTACTACACAGTTTTTCTCTCACATTGCTACACTACATATTGAAAAAATATTTAGTCACTCTAAAAGTAGCATCATTTAGATAAAAATAATTTTCTTCCTGGATGGTTTTTGTGGAAGATTTTAATAAGCAGTCTTAACACACAAATGTGGTTCTACTACTGCTATTGTGGAGGCATTAAATTTTATTGATTTCTTCATGAAAATAAAGCTAAGTGCTTTGTTTGGCAAGTTTTGCTTCTAGTTTATATTTCTGAATTGCCTTTTCCTCATGTAGAGGAAAGACTTTACAAAGTAAGTTACATTTCTGTATTTTTGGAGTACAGAAATAAGTGATTAAAATACTTAATAATAAATACTCTAAACAGTTATGTATATTTCCAAAGACATTAAGGTGTATCAACATTAATTGATCAGTAATTCACAAATGGAAAATGTCACCTCATTATATTAGTCTGATAATTTACATAAAAAGAGGAAACTGAGATAGAAAAATTTAATCACAGAAAACAAAACCATACAAGGATCGGAAGGTTCATAATTTACTACATACATGTTGACATAAGTAGACTTAGAAGTAGAATCCTCTCATCTATAAAAATCCAATAATTTTAGTGAGCATAAGCAGTGAGAAGATTACGAAGCACACAGGAATAATTGATCAGCTGATAAGCTGGTCAGGTGATAATTACCAACCTGGTTTTGGATTATAAATAAATAAATTTTTCCCTTTTTCGGTAGAGGGATATTTCCTTAAATTATTGCTCCTATTTCTGCCCCTTTCTTGTCCAAGCTCTGCTGCTGGAAGTGTAGTAAATTCCATTTCATCCATGGACACTTGGCTTTCAAAAGTATCCAAGTGAAATCACAGAGTCAAAAAACCTGCATATCGTTTGACCATCCGCAGGGTAAAAAACCTGTTCAGGTGGAATATGCATTTTTTGGTTTGTGCACACTGCCTTTTGTCCTTTCACTAGGCACTAATGTCGAGTGTCTGGCTGTGTTACTTTTTATTGCCCTGAGACTGCCCAGGCTGAGCAATCCCAGGTCTCTCGGTCTCTTATCACATGTTCTCATTAGCTTCTCAATGTTTTAGCAAAGCAAATGGTATTTCTAATGAATTTTTTGTATTTATTCTCTAATGGCCTGGCTTTGTATTTGTTATTGACATGGCAAAATAATTTTCATTTCAAAAGACAGATGAATGACTCTGTAGTTTGAAATTAAGGTATATCCCTAGCTCATTTGTTAGATTATTGTGTTTATCCTATTTCTCCTTCAAAAAGTATTATAAACATTATACTGACCTATCTCAGTACTAATATCTCTGCTAATTTTTTCTTTGAGGTATTATAGAAGCTGTTACAACATAAAGTATTAATATTGTTGTCCATAAAATTTTATAAAACTGTAAAATTTTCATTCTGCATTTTCTCATTTTCTTCTTTCAAATATGAATAATTTGGAATAATATGACTGCTGTCTTTATGTTGAATTGACTTATCCAAAGTTCTAAGTATATCTATGATCACAATTTTAAATTCTCTCATTTCCAGAAGTTGAGATTAAGGAAAGCAGTTTAGGAAAAACTCACAAGTCTATGATGTATTTTTAACAGGATCGTTGGTACTCTTCAAGCTAGTACCTGAAAACTGGAACACAAAGAGTTCGAGACTCACTGATTTCCTATTGACCAAAAGTGTCTTAAGGCCATTTCCTTCACGGTAGAACAAAACACTTCCACTCTGGGGTGTTTTTTTTTTTTTTTTTTTTTTTTTTTGTTACTAAGAAATTCTGGACAATGAAATTTGATAATAATTTACCCTTGAATTTTTCAATTATTAATTGGGAAGAAGAAGACACTATTCAGTAATGAGCCTGCCTCAGAATGTGAACTCACCAGATACTGGTCACAGTAGAAGAGCGGGACAGCAGGAAGTCCTTCAGGAAGAGCTCAGACAGATGAGGTATGGAGTTAATGAAATGAGGAATGAGAAGGGAATGTGTACGTTGGGCAGATTATTAAATATTTCATCCTCTCCCCAAAGAACTGGTTTGCTTATCATTCATTTGCACTTCTTAATAGTAGCCAATTAGCCTCCTCCTCACACTTTTCTACTCTCACTGTACAATAATTAACTTTTGCACGAGAGAGGTTTCTGTGCTGAATGCATGCCCAGTGAATGTATATACCCTTCCTAATTATTTTCTCACTGTTTATTTCAAAGTAAAGTAAAAAAAAAAAAAAAAACAAAACAGAAAAAATAAACAATTACAACCAACAAAAAGAAAAAATAAACAAAAATTTTAATGAGGAAGGGCAGAAGACAAAATTACAAACAGCCTTTAATATGCAGAAAAATTCAGCCTACTATCTGCCTGAGAAGTAGAAACCTTGAAGAGCTGGACGATGGTGCATTCCATAGGTGTTTTATGTGGTTGATGATTCAGTTGGTCCTTGTACCTAAAAAAACATTTCTTTTTTTGTACTGATTCAAAAAATAAAATCATTTTTCAAGCTCAATTACAGGCTTTTTAACTACTTACCACTTTTGGCAAATTTAGGTATTTCTGTGATTAAAATTTTTGTGGATAGAGTTTATTTGAAACTCATTACTTACAGCTCTAGGGCATGATCTGAGTAAATTTACAAGAAAAATAAGTGATTATAATGAAGAATTTTGAACTATTATGAAATGTAATGTTTAAAAATGGGTTCTTTCAATGCTTGAGTGACAAAATATATTTTCTTCTCTAACTTTTGGGACAGAATAATGCCACTTTACCAATAGTCTTGTGAAAAAAAAAAAAAAAAAAGATAACCAGAAAACATATCTTGTCTGTCTCATATTATTGAATAAAGATGAATTTGAGAGCAGGGAATGTTTTTCCATCCCCCTCTAGACCCCATCACATTAATAAAAAACTAAAATTAAATAACTAATATTACAGATGAACTAAGCATCTCCTACCAGACCAACTTCACTAAAAATTTTTGCAACTTCTATATTTGCAAATGTGAAATACATCTGCATTCAAAACATAACATCTATATAGGGAATACAATATTCTTCAGGCAATATCCCAATATCCAAGTTATTTTCTATATACTTGAATTTCCATACTGTGAATCACAAACAGGTTGGCTACACTGCCTATGTTACTAGTGTGGCCTCTCTTATTAAGTCAAGATAATTTAGGAACATTTTTCCAACAGCCTTTTGGGATGAGCATGAATTAGAATTTCCAGAAATGTACTATACTTTACGAATAATTCTAGCATATAATCTATTAAATATTCTGTTACAGATACTCCTTGTCCCTCCAGTAGTACTAATATCAGGATGACAGAGAAGCACTAATGACTTGATAGTTAAAATTTACCCAATACATTTGCCACTTCCTTACTTAAGGCTATCTTCAATGTGGCTGGAAACTGCATAAGGAAAAAAAAAAAATAGAACACAAACTGAAATTGAGTAGTTGGGGTTTTTTTTAATGTATCAGTGTTGAGATTGCACTGGATATTAGCCAGCCAGTCTCCATCTACAATTCATATTTGTGTTGCAGACAACTTCAGTAAAGTTACTGCTAAAATTTGTAGTAATACAGCCTTTTTTGGTATCAGTCTCCAGTATTTCTATGCTCCCCTAAGGAGAATCAGGAATATAGCTACAATTATATGCAGTTCTATGTGCAGGAAAAGAGACAAGACACATTTAAAACCTTTCCTTCCCTGCTGATATCCCCTCCAGACGGAAGAACATGCTCTGTTTTCTGTTAGAGACTTAATATAAAAAGCAGCCCTCCTCTCTCTTTATAAATTGCCATCCTTTTAGTGCTTGCTCTAGTTTATTGTTCCCTAAACTTTTTCTTTCCATCTTCATTCACACAATTTTGGCTTTCACTGGTCTTCTGACTGCTATGCTAGAGTTAGCAGAACCTGCAGCTAGTTAGCTCTATTTCTTACTCTAAATGGACAACCAAGTCAATGTGAGAAAATAAAAGAGAACAGAGAAAAGTGGCAAGGATGACAACAAGCAGAGATAAAAGCAGAGGAAAAAGAGAGGAAAAGGAAGATGAAGACATGAAAGAAGAGGCAGCAAATTTTGTTTCAGATGAAAGAGTAAAAGGGCACGTTATTTTGGAAATAGTTGCCAGTCTTTCTGAGTATTTTAAAAACTAGAAATTTCAGATGGACAAGATTGACATATGGAATGAAAGAAAAACCCAGGAGATATTTCTTTGCTCTTGATTTACACCTGGTGAAGCATAGGATGAAATCTAAACTGTATCAGGAAAAAGAAATGTTATCTTCCTTGCTCCTGAAAAACACTCGCCTTCTTGTACATAGGCTTTTCCTAGAAGTCTTTTCTTCCCCAAAACAGCAGGAGGTTTTGTTTTGTTTTTTTCAGGAAAGGTGTTTTTTTGTTGTTTCTGTTGTTTACTTTTCAAAAGGACTATCCCATTGAAGCTGCTAAATAAATTCTGGGGAAAGTAAGTTAATAATTATGAAACGTTTGCTAGCAAACTTCTCTGATAGCTTATTATCTGTTTTCTACTATCAGCCACAATATGGATATCACCTTGTGTTCTTCACACACATGACTCAATGAATTTAAACAAATAATAAGATAGAAGAGTAAGATTTGTACACTAAAAGCTAGAATTTTATTTTTCTGCCCTCAGGTTTTAAATTGGTGAATAAGTTTCAATGAAAGTATTCTTTTTCCACAGCTGTGAAACCAAGAAAAATCTCTTTCCCATTGAAAGTAAAGCCACAGGTGCCAAATATGCATTCTAGAAATTAAATTTGAATTTTAAATACCTTGTTTTACAAGCCCTTTTTTTTTTAATAAATGGTATTTTCTCGGGCATTGTAACACCCCTAACGTTTTGGTTTATGAATGTTTTTCAATTATCTAGTTATTTCCTACAAAGAAATATGGAAGCTCTCTATAAAACACTCTGTAGGACTAGTTCACAAACACCAATATTCTTTTTTCTCAAAACTGAAAGTTTGCCTCTGTTTTCCCCCATAATCAGAGAGGCTGTAATCCTCAAACTCAGAGTATTCCCCTTTACAGCTCTGCCACTTGGTTGGTGATATCACCAGGGTATATCCCACAAAAGTGCTGTTGCTAGTGCTTCAACACTCTTTGCCTGAAATATATCAACAAAGTCTATTTTTGTGCATTAATTTTTCCAGGCCAATGTCAGCAGTCTAATGGTTGCACACAGCACTTATGAGCCCAGGTGACAGTGTTCAAACAAACAAAGCAAAGTTGAATGTTTTCTTATTTTGACATTTCAGAGTTGTAAAAAGCTTTCTAAATACAGAACAGCTGTGAAATTATCGGCAAAATAAAACCAAGAACAAAAATTAGATACGCTAAGGAATGACCTGTGGATTTAATCCCAAGGTGATAATTTCTGCTCCCTAAGGTTCCTGACTCTCTGAAATACTGATTCTAGCTGCAGCCAGGGGAGTTTAGGAATAAAATATGATTTTAACAGCTGGTTCCTCTGAATTAAATTAAATCATTACCAGTTCAGACCTTCTTTAGGCCATGTTCATAGCGTTTCATAATGTAATAGGAGAGTTTCTGTCAGAATTGATTTAAAGACTGAGTAGTAATCTGACTTTCATATCTCATTTCTGGGCAAAGGGGCCTGAAAAATGTATTAGGCCATAATAAGAGCTACTCAGAGTCTTAAAAATATTTTTTAATTTCTTTGTATACCAGGTAGCACATAACTATTTCCCTTTTAAATTCTGTAGAAGATTTGTATGTAATATTACCTTTCACATAAAATAGGCATAAATGTAACATAATTCTAGAAGAATTATGGGCATAGCTTTTAAATTTAAATTATGAAAAATGTCATGTGGATCAGTTTTTGAAATGATGTCCCTGTTGTTCACCAGTTATTTACTCTGGTGTCCAGATTATAAACGCCCTGCTTAAACCTCAATGGGCATCTCAGCCCTATCTAGCCACGAGCTCACTGCTCATGGTGGGATGGGGGAGAGAACTGGGAAAATACAAGTGAAAGAACTCAAAGGTTGAGATAAAGACAGTTTAATAGGAAAGCAAAAGCAACACATGTAAGTAAAGCAGAACAAGGGATTTTTTCACCATTTCCCATGCGCAGGGAAGTGTTCAGCCCTTCCCAGGAAAGCAGGGCTCCATCCCACTCGGTGACTTGGGAGTACAAACACCATCACTTGGGTTTGTTCAGAGCCCAATCTCACAAGCCTGCTGAGAAAAAGAAATTGCAAAACCTGTCTGCATGCCTAGCTGGCACCAACAGAGGATGTGGCAATGAGTATAGGCAGAAGAGCTATATTCAGAAGACCCTATATTGTGATATTTTAGAGGGACAGAAGACTAATTTTCTTCATTTTTTTCATGAAGAACTGGGATATCAATTTCTCTAGTTAGGAACTCTTCAAGAACTTTCTGAAAGAAACTTGTTTGCACAATTTTGACCCAGTGTTGTCCCTTCCAACATTAACCAGTCTGTGATTCTGCGATCACAGCATCCATAAGAAAATATTCACCTTTCCTTTGACTGTCTTTAGATTATACACAAGAAAAGATTACTACCTTCCTGCTTCTGTAATCAATTAACGCATTCCTGATGGGTTTATCCAGCAGATAAATTAACCAAGGAGCAGTCTGCCTTCCCAGCTATGAATGAATTTAGGAAAACCTTCTGAAGGACTTGAAATGGGACAGGATCTCACAGCTGTGCTCCAATGTCCATTGAGACTTTTTCCACTCCATGGAGGATATTTCTGTATGAATCAAGTCTTTTTTTATTAAGTCCAAATTTTGGTTAATCCTTAAGTATTATATGATTGTTTCATATGCAGGGCTCTCTTGCCTGGGACTGTTAGGAATTTTATGCTTTGCAGTCTGCTACTTATCTGCCTAGTTGCAGTTTTTCTGTGGGGATGTACTTACCCTGTAAACCCCTCTAAACACCTCTTTAAAACTTTCAGGATATTATTACTGTTTATGGCAACATGCTATTTTATACGCCAGAGTTCAGCTGAAAACAAATATGCCACTTTGGCTGTGGACTAACAGATCATTTCTCTTATACTACCACAGTGTCTAATTTTCCTGGCAGGAATTAGTATAAGAATACATGAAGAGGCAAATAGTGCTAAGTCCTTTCTATCTGTACTATTTAGCTGCAGAGCTGAATCTACTGCATTTCTTGCATTTTTCCAAATCACATTCTGTTTGTTCTGGTCATTCTGCTATATTTACATCCTGTGTTACTTTTGCTATATTTTCAAATTGAATATCATTGTATAAGGTCCCTTTTCTATTATGGATATTTTGTTTTTTCAATCATATCAGTAAAGTTATCCATCCTTGCTAAGGATGCCACTGAACCCTATTTTTATTTATTTTGAATTTCAGTAAAAAATTATTTTTTTTTGTCAAAGACCTGGTTATTCATCTGAAATAGCAACACTGACATTTCAGTCATGGATCAGAGGCTCCTAATTTTTTTTTTAATCCTGTTTATTCAACAAGTCTCAGAGGCTTTGAATTTCACACAAAGCACAGGCATCATCAATGTATTATGTATATTTTCTTAACCAGGCTTTTAAGCCCAAAAATTTTAAGCATCATGGCAGAACACGCTGTTTGAAAGAAATCCTTCATGTTTAATGAATTAATATTAGCTGTCCCTGCATAAACAAGGTACTTGCTGCTGCTGTAGAAACTCTGCCTACAATGCTGTCTGTTAAATACTGACAATATTTGACAAGGAAGCTGAAGTGTTACAATGATTTCATAAATCAGAGGTTTTTATCTAGGTCTACAAACTGGGTGGGAAAGAAGATTAAGCTCAAAATCAAACTGAGGAGGACAATAACTTTCAATCTTCATAGTTTTCAAACTCTGCTGTTTTTCACCAAGAATCTCCCTCACATATTCCTCTCCTTTCAGTCCTGTGTTATCACCCTTTGTTTGTTTTTGTTTGGTTTCTTTTCTTATTCTTTTGACTTCTCTTTTAGCAAGTTGTGTGGTGGTCCCTATCCTTTGTCACATCTCCTCCTTCTTTCTGTTTTCAACCAAAACCCTTCCTGTCACAGTGAAGGGCAGCCTCGATGAAAACAAAAGACTTAACCAGCAAACTTTGGTTTTTTGACTTGTTTTTCCTCATCTCTCATCTAATCTTTTATGTCCCTTTTCCACTGTTTCAGGAAATGTATACTCTTCAATTATATAGGAAAATGGCTACACTAAAGCCAAGTTTTATTAACTACCAAATAAATGTTATTTTTGATTGACATGGGGAATTCTCATTGGAATGTTGATATGCCCTGGAAAAAAATATGGTCTTAAATTATAACCTCATGTGTAAAGCAACAATAATCTGTTGAGAAAGAAAGAAGATATGCTTATTTCCTCCTTGCTAGCTGGTGATAAGATGACTTAATTGTTTTGGGTTTTTTTGTAAATAACATTGCAGCTTCCAAAAAGACTTTTCTAAGACAGGCATGATTATGCACAGAGACCAGGCACTTCTGTAGGAAATAAAAAGAAAGCTTATCTATAATCAGAATTAAAGAGATTAAATAGAAGATAACATTGCATAAGCCTGTGAAATTCTATTTCCCTCTTTAGTTTGTTGGATTTGACTTTCTGTAATTTCTCAGGCTGCCATTTCTATCAATAAAAGTGCTAGAAGCTGTCAATTTTAAACAATTTATACACTATTCAGCTACATTTAAAATAAATTTTCTGATGTACTGCAATGGAAATTTGTGAGTTTGCCTTGTTAAAACTTGTATAGTGGCTATTAAGGGCACATTAGAGAGTTATATTGTACAGTCTGCAAAATCTAAATGCTGTATCCTGTCACTGCAAGAAGGCTTAGGCCAGATTTTTAATAGCCCAGTGGTGACAGTGCATATGCATCTAAGGACAATGGACATGCAAAAGAAGCTAATTAACATCAAACACTAATTAGTCCCTCAGTATTTAGCAATGAAGTATCAGCAGCTGTCGTAGATGCCATATGCTAATTAGCATTAATAAACTTCAGAAATAATTGTCTCCATTGTTCTGTGTCATAATACTCCCTCTAATTATACTTTGGAGAGCTTTGCCTATAAATGGTAGCAAGCATTGCATTGCAATGCTTGAAGTTTAATGAGCAATTTATGGCAACTTGTGGCAATAAAAAAAAAGGATCTATATTAGAAAAGAAAAGATTAATATCAATTTTATAAGTCTATAATTAATGTGTTGGCTTGTACCTGTGTTCAGAAATTCTGTGAGATGGGAGTGAGGTTATTTTTTGTTCTGTATGCTGCAATGTATACAGCAAAATAATAAAAAATGTGATGTCTTAGTGTAATAGAATTGATTCACTGTCTCTGCATGCAAATTCTCCAAAACAACAGTTTTATATCTCACGCAAAAGTGTGTGAGCTATTATACTGAAGTGTTTATATTCAACTCTTGATCTTTATGGTTGCTCAGAATTCCATTTTGTCTAATGGTGAGGAAAAAAACAAGAATTGGTTTTGGTTTACTCTTATCAATAATGCATTATCCACTATGGATGTTTTTCCACATTTTTTTGTTTCTCATCACTGAAAAGTTGCATGATTGTTAGTTTTGTTTTGGGTTTTTTGTTGGTTTGTTTGTTTTCATCAGAATACCAGCAAAATTAATAGGAGACACGTTTAATAACCTGAGACTCTGGAGATCCATTTAGACTTGCTTGAATACTTGTGGTGACCATTGTTAAAGATATCCAGCACTGCATTATAAAAAGTGCAATTTTCCATGAAATGATCCCTCTACACACACACTGCTCAATGTCTATATCTCCTGGTTTAAAGGATGTCAGTAAATCTAAGCCATTCAAATATAGCAAGCGTACCTAATATTTGATCACAACTCCCACCAGGAAGTCCCAATGGGATGAAAATAGAAAAGCATGAAAGGGCACGTAAAAGACCATTGAAGCAGCCAAACCAACACCCCACTGCCAAAGGGGCTGAACTCTGTTGCACTATTCCATAACTAAGCTCAGTCTAACCCAGCTTGGTTTGATAGGAGATAGAAGCATCTGTTTTGCAAACAGAGAATGTTGCTGTTCCACTGTTTACTGATTTGGTTTAAAAATTACCCATCTTCCTTCAACAGCTGGTTAGAAATATCCAGGATGAAAGGATGATAGAGGAGCTATAGAAGCAATTAAAAGGAAAATAAAAAAAGCAATTGATAAATCCATTAGTGTTTAACAGCCCGATCTGAAGTTGCAATCGTTTGAGACTGTGACAGGCTTTGTAAAAGATGATTTCCTCCAAGGAGAGGGATCATTAGCTCACAGAAATGACTAATGTTAAGAGGGGTTATTAGTCTATTATTTCTATCAGTGCAGAACCTTAGTATGAAGATTTCACCCATTGCATAAATGCCTATTAAACAAGTGAATTGTGGATGAAAGAGTGCATATGCTTAGGATGAGTACATGTTCATGTGAAAGCATGCAATCTAAGTTTTGCAGCTGGGATAGGTTTGACGCAAAAAATTCGGTTATAGGTTATGTTTGGACCTGAAATTTATGATTAAGAGCATCTGCACACTATAAAGAAAAACAAATGTACCTTCCTCACAGAAATAATAACATTGTTAATAATGCAGAAAGAGGTCAAAGCTCTGGAACTTGAGGTTTGACCCTGCAAATGAGTTTCTCTCCTATAATTTAAAGAACTTTGTTTTCCAGTTTACAATGATACTTGATTTCATATTTTCTTCTATTTAAAAAACATTTATTTGCTTCTGTATATCTGTGAGAAAGAAAGAAAGGAAACATATCCATTTCAAAGCAAGATAAGGTCATAATTATTTCACATGCAAACTTTGTTACAATGTGTTAACAGTATGTCCATCAAATTAAGAATATTGTGTATGTTTATTCATGCTCACCTGCAGGAACAAATCAATAAGAAAGAGATCTTAATAAACATTTTTGTACATCTAAATAAGAAGTAGCTTTCTACATATCTTAAGAGATTTTCTTTAGAAATAACTGTTTTGCTGCTATGGGTTTGAAATGTCAAAAATAAAAACTATCTTTCAGAAAATGTCTTATTTATTCAGACCTGAAGGGGTTTTTCCAGTAGTTTATACTTCAGTTTGTACTAACAAGGTGATTTATGCATTTGTACTGTATTTTATCGTTTATCAAAAGTTTAATGCAATCAGTTTGGGGTTTTGTTTCCATAAAAAGCCCCAGGGCTTTTGATAAAGCTTTTAACTGGAAACATTTCTACCTTTACTGTTTATCAAGGTTTTATGGCAGAAGTTAATATATTATGTAGGTAGTTGATTTAGATGTAACATAATTTTTCTCATTTTTTATTGATAAGATTATCTTCTCCTCAAAAGTTGATGTTTCCTCTTACTCTAATATGTATCACAATGCAACATTTTTCCTGATTGTAAACATATTAAAAATACGAATGGATAATTCAGTGCTTCAATTTTCCCATCACTAATATATATAAAATCTTGACAATACCTAAGATTTC
>VZSJ01000454.1:515022-539502 GCA_013398405.1 Pheucticus melanocephalus | reverse complement strand
CATGTATTTATAAGGGGAAAATAAAGTTCTATTGTTATTTCATTAGAGAATAAAACGTACAGAGTAAGCAGATGCATTTTATTTATGAGAATCCATTCCTAGGACAAATTTTCTTTTATACTTCACACCTACTGAGCCAGTCTTGGATCAGGAGTGATATTACCCCTAAAATACATTACTATAATTACTTTTGCAGTTAGGAGTACTTGGGTATTTTGTACATGTGGTATACTCTGGCAGGAGCTACCTTTTAGGGGGTTGATTGATGTTTTTTGCTCAATTTTATTTGGTTGTTTGGTTGGTTTTTTGGCTGGGGTTCTTTAGTGTAAAGAAGTAGTAAGTTTTGAAAGAAGTATTAACAACTGTGTATTTCTCATGCTAAGTGAACAAAGCAGTGGTAAATAGATGGGTAACAAATATACTAAAAATATTTATAAAGCAAAATAGGGACAGTAAAAATTTATTCCTACAGGTGATTCACTAAATAAGAGAATATGTAAAGAATCTCCCTCCACCCTTTCTGGCAGGGTATCACTACCGCAAGACATTACCTAGACTGACATGACACACTTTCACATCCACCTACTTGACTGCCAATATAACAGCAACCAGAAGCAGAAAAACTTATGCTTAGGACATTCCTTGTAAACCACTAGCTTTCTTTTTGTTGGTTTTTTTTTTTTTTTTAATGTAAAAAATAAAGCTTTTTACCTTTTTACTTCGGACTTGATGACACGGCATATATTAGTGCTAGTTACCATAACAGATGTTCTTTTCATTCTGCTAGGATAAAGCAATTCTTGCAGGCAGTAAGCACTTTGGCCTTTTATAAATGTTGTGGGAGATGCTATTATTGAAGTAGAGCAAAAAAAATCTCAAAGGACTGAGTGGTTTACAGCTTTTTTACATGACTTTGTTTCTACAAAGTCTCAAACAATTGTTGAGGTATAGCTGACAAACAGATCTGTGATCTAACAATTGAAAAGAAAAAAATAAGTTCAATATCAGATGAGGACAATTTATCCCTTTGCAACACTTCTGAGTTTATCAGAAACAATGAAAGAAATTGAAAAATTACCTCCGCTACTTGGACTTCAGAGAGTGTTCAAATCAGTGCAGTAAACCAAACTAGTGTGAAGGGAAATAAAAGACCACTTTGGGCTAAAATATAAAAGTCAAGCTACTGCTTTAGATGTAGATATGTAAGTCATCTAGCTGATTTTCTGGGATGCCCTGCAAGATATGTAGATTGAAAACAATGTCAAATGTAAAAGGATCATCAAAGTCAATGTTCTACATTTGAAGACAGATGGAAACAAAACACCTCCAGCTTTATACTAATACATTCTAAACTGCTTGTGTCTAAAAATAATGATCAGATTGTTCAGCTGGTATTAATTAATGATAAAACATAACTTTCCATATATCCATATTTAAAAATATTGTCTTTGAAGTCAATACTTCAAAGTACTTCAAAACAAAGTGCTTAAACATGGAAATGAAACTGGTAATAATTTGTGTACACATTAAATCCAAAAGGTTGAAACAGTCTGCTTACTTTAGTCATTTTAATCTTTCCTTTTGCTTTCCAAGATATTGGACTGATTTATTTTATTGTTTTTCAATGAGCAAAGAATTATTTTACTTCAACAAGGTGGCAAAAATCTGATGTAAGAATAATCAGAAAGTGTATTTTTTTCTGGCTAAGTTCATCCTAAGATTGTCAGAAACATAATGAAGAAAAATAGAATATGTATCTATTAATTGGAACACAAAAATTCATCCTTATTGGAAATGGATTGGGAAGAGGAGAGATGGTCATGATCAGCCTTGTATTTTTTGTAATTCCATATTCTTCCAAACTTCATTCTCTGCTTTAGTTGGGGCTTTATTGTTATGGCCCTGGGAGAAAAAAAAAATTAAGAGCCCAATATTCACTTCAGCTTAAAATATGTTTACCTTTTATTGCTGTTGTTGTTGCTGCTGCTTTTTTCCTTCCTTTTGTTAAATCTATTTACAGTCAAAGACAATTATCATTATACTTAGCTCGGTGCCAGGAATCCAGTTTTGTTACTCCTCTATCCAATTCCATAAATATCACACCCCATGACTGATTAAATGAAAATTATTTTTCTGGTAACTTCTATGGTCTTGGGAGTTGACAGTGTTTCTGCTCATGATGCTGCAGTTTCATATTAATTCTGTCAAGAAATCCAAGTGAATCAGTTTATATAATCCTCAAATTTTTAAAACATTTTCTCAGTCAGATGCCTCTCATCTTTACATCACAATAAGACCATTTATTTACTCTGTTATCTTAAAAATGAAGAAAATGTTTCCTAGGAAAATATTGAAATATACACATCATTAAAGTTAGGATTGCCACACAGTGCCACTATGTGACTCAGGAACTGGTGAATTTTTTTCTGGATTATCAGAGGAATTTCAGTTTTATCTTAAAATGGAATAAATTCTGTCACCAAAATGCATTTTACACATTTTTACACATTTCATTTTGTGAGAGAGACAGCAACAAAAATTATTTATTCATATGTAGGAATGATACATGCTGAGCATGATTAATTGCAAAATTGTATAAAAGCCAATGATAATTTTGACAATACTTTGTTACTCAATTTGCTTTGATATCCATGGGATTTAGGGGGGTAGCTGTATTTTAGACTTCTAAATACCTTGCAAATCCAACTTCCTTGTTATGTCTTCCTTATAAGAATCTTCTTTTTGTGAAGCTAAAGAGGACTACTCTGATGTTAAGGCCATTTTATTATGTCAACAATGTCATAATAACAAGTTTGCCATGAAATTTATAGCAAGAGAACCACAAGAAAAGATTTTAGTGGTTCTCAAGTAATATCTTGTAAGGAAGTACAGGCTAAATTGTTCTAGAAAGATGATGAAAGAATCAAGAAACTTGAGTTGAATCATTAAACAAACTGGAAGAGTATCACAGTCTCAGAGTCAGCTGTATTTATTAACGTGTGTTTGGAAACACCTTGACAATAGGAGATATATTGAAAAGCACTGCTTTAGTTGCCCCTAAAACTTCTGACAAAATTATTCTTCTGCAAATGAAGACTGGATCTCATTTTGCCTGCATAATTACTTTTCAAATCAGTCACAACTGACCACTTATTATTTTCTTATTGCTTACTGATATCACTTTTGCCTGGAAACTGATTTCTATGACTGTAGTGAAGAACTAGAAGCTGGCAGAGCTGCAATGAGACAGCTCTTTGCTAAGGGATGCTTATCAGAGACAAACAAACTTCTGACCTTTGATGAATTTTCACAGAAGCAGACATGCCTGAAGCTTATGTCAGAGTTTGTGAAAGATCAACACAAATAAAAGGCTTCTGTAGTGATTTTGACACACTCATTTGAGCCTGAAGGGATTAAAGAAGAGATGGGCCACCTTCATAATGGAATATTATGGACCTGTTGAATTGCTTGGGCAGTTCACAGTATAGCAGTGAAAAGCAAAGAAAAATTTACATCCATTTCATCAATAATGCATGAGCAAGTGATGGGGGAAAGAAAAAGAGGAAAAGTTTCAATGTTACCTGAACATATACACTGAGGGAAAAATGTGACTTTGTTCAGCAGGAGTGAAAAAGATTGATAATGCAAGAGACAACTTCAAACTTGGAAAGAGCAGACGTAGGAAAGATATATTAGGTGATTGCTATAGAGAGCTGTATAAAGTTCCTTTAGATTCTCATGTCATAATGCAGGCAGATTAATTCAGCATGGGCTGTTCCATACAGGAAGATCTGTGGGACTGTCAGAGAGAAACTGTATTAGGATCCAGTTTAGGTACTTAGCACAAATTTCTGGCATTACCTTTCCATACCCTGTCTATGAATTTCAAAATTAAAGTCTTAATAGTTTTATTACTTGTGTCTGTATGTAATATTTGGTCAATATATACAATAGCTCTATTGGTAGTGGTACTTTTATTCTGGATATGCATTATAAATGGAGAGTGGAAAGATGAGACAACTGATAAGCCTAAAAAGTGATTTACAACTGCTTCAGTAGAACAAACGTGGATTAAAGCTCTAAAAATATAATTTACTATTACTCAAAACATAAATGAGATATAACTCCATTGCCAAAATCTGTCCAGTAATGACAATACTTCTTCAGTATAGGCTTTTATTGCTTAAAACATAAGGGTGAATATTAGTTCAAATGGAAATTCCCTTATTTTCTCCAACTCAGAAGACAATACTGATATTGCTGTCATTGGAAGGTATGTCCAATTCTCTTCTTGAATGTCATTTGCATTCTTAAAACACAAAGTTCTCATTCTTAAAACACAACTTCAGTCTTTGCCTATAATTAACATTAATTTATCTCTTGCTGAGAGGTTATCTAAAAAGTCATACATTTTTCTTTTCATCTGTATCAACTCACCTTCCAGAATACAGGGGGTTCAGTGTAAAAAGTAAAATTCAGTAACTGAGTTTCTCTTATACAATTCCTTCTAGTATAGTTATTATTTTTTCAGATTTTTTTTGAAGTATAACACCTTAGGCATCCGTGCAACTTCTGATTTGGTATTGAGATGAAACATTTGTCTAGAGCAAACTTTCAGAAGTAAAAATAACAAACATTACCTCTTTCCGTTTTTGAAATATTGGTATCATCAAATTTGACTACAGTGCTGCATTGCATTAAAATATTTACCTAATATGCCTTCATAACAGTAAAGGTTTATTTTATTTTCTTTTCCTCGTGTATTAAGAATAAATTCTAATTTGCTTTCTGAGAATTACCACAGTAAGCCAGACTCAATTTACAAAATGAAACCCTGGGGCCTGGAGGACACTGACAGTGATACGATAAAGAGTTCTGCTCTGTTGCAGAGCTCGAAGCAATATAATACTTTCAAATTCAGAAATTTCAGACTAAGAACTAACAAGAAAACACAAAATATAAAGTGTTTAGTAATGATTTATTTTTCTTCTTCTTAGAAGCCATTGCAACTAAAGGGGAGACTAAAAATAAAAATTATTACCTATAAAAAGGCAGATAAATTATGATTAAAAGCATAAATAATTTAAAACAAAGTATCCAAAAGCATTTTATTACCTTTTTTTGCTTTGTTTCTTTCATGCTCTGAGATGATTACATTAATTTTTCCTATGTGCTCCACAGCTCATTGCATGGCACATATTCCTCACTCACAGCTCATACGTTACCCACACTTGACTTACTCATTTACATAACTACAGATGGGTGTTGGACCACAATTAGGTTTTTCACTAATATGGCAACTATTCAAGCTATTAGGCAGACTAAATTCCTAAATGCTAGTGAAATTTTGGTCTCTGTATTCAATCACAGCAAAGATACATCAGGCATTTTCTCGATGCCTCATTTTCTTCTAAGTACTGCATCAGAACATTTTTAATTGGCTGAGCAAAATCAATCTGGAGCCAAGAGTGAAGCTGTCTCTATGTTTTGCACTGATATGGCTTTGTCTCATTAAAATTTAGGTCTTGAAAAAATTAAAACTCTGTAAAAGGCTTTGTTTCTTCCCCAGCCAGAGGGAACAAAGATATCTTTAGAAGGAAGCAAACTTTTCAGATAAATCATATTGGTTCTGAGCTAATGGTAAAGCAAGAGTAGATCTCCAGCAATGGTTATCCTTTTCACTTTTCTTTCTTTCTGCTTTCTTTCCTTCTCAGATTCCAACAATTCTTTGAAAATGAATGAAATATTCCTTAATTTGACAACATTCCATAGTTTAAATATTAAATTTGTTGACATCTATAGTGAATACATACCCTACAACAGCAAATACAGCAAAAAAAAGTTTAAACAAAAGTTCCCCAGAGGTTATACAAAAGAGATATAAAGGGAGTCTACAAAATAAATACTAAAGCTACAGTACAATAATGCATTAGCTTTATCTTTTCCATTAAAAAATAACAGATCATAAGGAGATGACTTCTTTCAAAAAAAAATCATTACAAAATTTCTCTATTGAGTTATATTTATCTGCCAATCTTCATGCCTCTTCTGGCAGAAGTGGCTGTCTTATCTGTTCATACTAATATTTCTAAAGTTTTCCATTTCTTGTCATCGAAATAATGAACTGTTGTTGAAACAGCATCAGCTAGCTTTAGTAATGGGACTTGATGATAAATAATTTGTTAATGACCAATCCCCTCTGTTAGATTGATTAAAGAGAGATTAAAACTGGTCTGGAAAAAAAATTGGTTAAAGAGAGATTAAAACCCCTCTGCTAGATGTGCTGAGAGAAGGAAGAAGTTCCTGCTGCGAAAGCAAATCTACCCCATGTATATGCCCAGATCCTAAGTACATTTATCTATAATTAGGGTGGGCAGGTGTGGGTATGGGTGTGTGTGTGTATGTGTGATTGTGTTGGTGGGTGTGTGTGTGTGTGATTGCCACATTTTTTGTCAGTCCTGAGGCCTTGAATACAGGAGGCAGCAGCAGGGTATGGTAGTATGGTTTGAAATACCATTATTCATAATCATTGACTCTGGCAACCACTTGCTGGTCAGCCTCAACTCTGTGCCCAGTAAAACCTCAGAACAGATCACCTTGGAAGATATGTTAAAATATTTGGAGAGAGGAAGGGGATTAGAGACACTTAACATGGCTTCATCAGGGACAAATCATAGTGGCCTGAAGGAGTGACTGCATCAGTGGGTAAGGGAAGGGTTACAAACCTCATCTGCTTGGACTTCTGTAAGGCTTTTAATATGGTCCCTCACAACATTCTTGCCACTCAACTGGATAGACATGGGTGGGATGAATGTACTTTTAGGTGGATACAAAATAAGTTGGATGGCCATATATAAAAACTAACAATCAGTGGCTCAATGGCAAAGTGGAAAACCACGCCAAGTGCTGTCTTTCAGGGGTCTATAGAGGAACCACTATTATTTAATGCCTCAATCAGTGGCATAGACAATGGCGCTGAAGCAAGTGTGCAGGTGATGCCAAACTCAGTGGTGCAGTTCATGGTGCTGGAGGGGCGGGAGGAACTTTCACAGGCTTGAGGATTGGGCCCATGGAAAGGTTCATGAAGTTCAATAAGGCCAGGTAAAATGTCCTGAACCTGAGGCAGAGCAATCCCAGCTATCACTGTTCACAGCAGGATGAATGGTTTGAAAGCAGCACTGAGAAGAAAGACTTGGACATCCTAGTGGACAAAACAATGGGAATGAGCTGGCAATGTATGCTTACAGCCCAGAAAGAGAATCATATCCTGGGTTGCACAAAAAGAAACGTGGCCAGTAGGTTGAGGGAGGTGACTTCCAACCTCTGCTCTGCTCTTATGAGACCCCACCTGTAGTCACTGCATCTGACACTGCATCTGGTTCTGCTGTGTTTCTTCTCACAAACAAGAATGGGAATATGCAGCAACAACAACCAAATTCACTGCAGGTTCCTAGTAAACACAGTTTACTATTAATTACAATTAAAAGTTTATCTCTTTTAATTGCAGCTATTTTTATCTCTAAACTGGAAAGGGAGGCTACAGAAACCATTTCTGCCTCCAGAAATGAGATCAGCAAAGTTTACTTTTGACTTATCTTGGTCAGTGTCAGGAAGGACTAATAGTGTATTTACACAAACCTCAGTTCTTCCCCTTTCCTTCTTTATACTCTAGGTACAAATTCAATCATTTGCTCAATAAACTGACTCCTATTTTTCTCTAAAAGCCACCTTAGACACAGTTTCTGGTATGAACTTCCAGCACAGTGTTAACTCTAAAGTGATCTATTTGTGTGGCTGTAAATTAAAGGCATAAATGAGTGAAGTACGTGTTAGAAAAGCTTCATGTGTCTTTTAAAATTATAGTTAGAGGTTACAACCTGTGCTATTTAAAATAAGTGATCACGTATAACAAAAGTATATTGCATCTAACAGCATAAAACTCCGATCTTTCCATTCCCACTTTAACTGCCTGCATAGCATGAGCAGTGCAGTCTCAAGTTTGCCCGCATCTGCCAATATATGCATGTCATTGGATTGCACTGGGAGCAAATCACTGTGTGTGTGTGTGTGTGTGTGTGTTGCAGTCACTATGAAAAACAAACACGGCAAGAAAACCAGCAGGCAAGTAACTTCTACGTTACTTTATCAGCTGATCAGCAGGTGGTACCCTTACCTTCAGCAGCTGTCATTTCCCCAACTCCTCTACTTATATCCCTTTTCATGCAGAGGAGCCAAGGTCAGGTCACAAAACTGTATCACCTTCAGAATATCAGCAGGGCTGAGCCTTGCCAGCCAAGTGAATGGGTGAGAGAAAGATAGATGAGGTTGCTTTCAAACCAACCTCCCCATTCCACAATACTCTGAACAGCTGCTAAGCCACCTGGCCTGCCACAGGATTATACCTTATTTAATTCTCATCCACAAGAACCCAAACACTGTATAGTATTGCCATTTCTGACTGCAGGGAAAAATATCTTTTCTTCTCCTCACATTGTTAGTTTGAATAAAACCTGTTTTCACCAAACAGACCTACTAAAGAAAGTTACAAGAGATGAATAAACTCCAGTAACTGATTAGATAGTTGGGAAAAATACTCAGTGTACAAAAACATGGCCAAGTTTTCACAGAAGTTGGAGACCAAGAGAATTCACTTGCATTCTTCAGAACACAGAGCCCTGGGTACTACCAAAATCATCTGTGCTCTGATTATATAGTAATTTGTCAGAGAGATAAGTGCATTGCATATGCACAGCAACATGGTGGCTACAAGGGTGGACTCTGCGAGAAGCTACCAGAAGCTTCTTTCATGAACAACAGAGCCAATATTGACTCCAAGACAGACCCACTGCTGGCCAAGGCAAAGCTCATTAGTGATGTCAGTGCACCTCTGGGATAATGCATCCAGGAAAAGGGAAAAAAAATGCTGCACCATGACAACTGCAGCTGGAGAGGAGAGGAGAGGAGAGGAGAAAATGAGAACCCCCATTCTTCATACCCCTGCACCACTAAGGGCAAGGAGGTAAACAATATCAGGAACAAAACTGAGCCCTTGGAGAAAGGACCAGAGAGGGAAAGGCATTCTTAAGATTTAGGAGTTCTTTTCTCATTATCATACTCTGCTCTGATTCATAAAACATTAAACTAATTTCTCTGAGTCAGGTTTGTTTTGGCTGTGACAGTAACTGGTGATTATCACTTCCTGTTCTTATCTTGACCAGTTTTATATTTTCTCTCCACTGCCTAGCTGAGGAGGACAGCAACAGAACAGTTTTGGTGTGTACCTGGTATCCAGCCAAGGTCAACTCACCACAGAGAAAAAACTGAATTATTTGGAAATCAAGTGGAGAAAAGGTATCAAACACAGCCATAGAAAGACTGCAGATATTAGGAAAAAAAATTTTAAAAAAACCTAGTAACAGGATTTAGCAAACACATCTGGAAGTCTTAGAGATACAACTTGCACAATTCTTTCAACTAGCAAATGTTTCTGCAACTGCATCACTACAGGGAAGGTTGGGATAAGCTCAGTGATCTAAAATTATAGAGGGAGCATTTGAGGTAAGACAGCAATACCAATGCCAAATGTATTTTTTGCATCTGCATCCACCAAGAGTGACTTTCAGGAGGTTCCAGCACCCACAGGTGGTCTGTCCATTTTTGAAATGTCATTAGAAAGAATAAGGGATCACCTGACAAAATAAAGAATTACATGGCATTCAGAAAGGGGGAGTGGTGGCATTGCCAGGTTGCTAACTGTACCACAGAGATGTTTGATGTGGTGCCTATCAAAAAAAAAAAAAAAAAAAAAGGAAAGATCCACAGAAATAAGAATTTAAAAGCCTAATTTCTATATTGCTGGGCATGGGAATAAATATGCTTTTTTCAGGAGAGACAAGAGTTTCTAAGGAAAATAATTTCCCAAAAAATTAATGAACCTATTTAAAAAAGAATTAAGAATTCTGTGGAGAAGAGGAACATAATAGAGTCCACATAAGTTTTCAAAGAGATTCTTGAGGAAACTAAGATGCAGCAAAGGTATAAACTCATTGTTAATTGGCTAAAACATAGAAGAGAAATAATGAAGGGGAGTGGTCAGACCTAACTGTATCAGCAAGAGGAATTCAATACAGATGCAGAATACATAGGAAAAACACTGTCTTGTTCTGTATAAACAGCAATATGATCCTTATTATGTCTTGTACCACTGAAGAATAAATAGATGTACAAAAACAATAGGACAGAAATCAGTGTTGGTCATGAAAACAGTATTAGAAAAGGAAGGGGAGAAACAAAATAAAATCATAACATGAACTCATATTTTCAATGTTGTGTGCAGACACTGTCCTTATCGCAAAAAAATAATGTTTGACTTGGAAGTCAGAGAGGATGGCAAAGGACAACAAAAATGACAAAACAGGTTGCACCATACGTGTAAGGAATGAACAGACAGTGCAAACTTTTATTCAGGTAATGATTAAATGAACTAAAGCTTCTGAAGTTTTAGAAGAGACATGATAAAATAGCATAAAACCCCATGACTAACAGAGAAAGAGCAAACGGGAAAGAAATGTTAGTATTTTCTAATATCAGAAATAGGGGATAGATAAAATTCCCACCTATCAGGTCTCAGTTCAAAACAAACCAGTATTATTACTACTTGCAATTTGAACATATATAGCTTTCAACTTAATGATCACAAAAAAAAAATCAACAGAAGTCTAATACTCAGAGGAAATTACATTTCAAAAGTGAAAGGACCATTGCAATATTCTGAGTACAAAAGTTATATGATAAAATACAGACTATTGTTCACTAGATTTTGCAGATAATTATAAATAGAAAGAAAATAGAAAGCTTTAGTTCTTCAGCTCTTATGCCTTATAAATTATTGTAAAATAATTGATTTAATTTTCTTCCTGTTGATCAATTGTTGACTACTTCCATACCTCAGTTAACAGATTCTATTAATTATTTTGGATTTTATTTTAATCCAGGCCTTGATAAATCAAGAGAAACTTCATGCTGTAGCATTTCTCATGAAAATGCGACAGAAATATGGAGAATGTTCCTTTTTGTTGCTATATTTATTCTGCCTATCCCTAATAAACAAGTTTATCATAAGAGTCCCTGAAAACACAATTCTGTTTATTATTCACTTTGAAGTAGAGAATGTAATTTACTGTATGCTTGTAAAAGGTCTTATAAAATATTCCATACTACATACATTAATAATAATTTGTTGTTGTTGTATATTATTATCATTATTATTACTGCTATCTTTTTAATATTTTTTATTAAGGAAGGTCAAGTTTGGTATTGTAGTTCCAGATATTTATGCCATCAAATAGGACTTTAATTATTATGTTCACTGAATTAAGGAAAAAGCAACAGTGGTTAACATTTTCCTCTCCAAATCTAGAATTCCTCATGAACTGCTTGTAATTCAAACAGCTACTAGGTATTAGGCATATAAAATGTTAGAAAAAAAGCCAAAAATTAGCCTTAAAGAAAGACACTTTGGGCTAAACCCCAACTTCATACCTATGTATAAACCTTTGATAAAGAGACAAACATATCTAATAGTCTTCAATTCTGTAGCCATTATATTCAGTGGAAAAACTTGTGGTGCTGTCAGAAGGAACAGATTTTAGTATGGTTGAAATTACTAGTTCAATATACAGTTTATTAACCATGCTTTATTTTATTAATCAGTGGATGAAAATACTGTGATGAGTTTACCTTGGTGGGTTGCCAGACATCCACGCACATGCATCCAGGCCAGAGGGAGAAAATAAGATGGAAAAGCTCGAGGGTTGACCAAAAAACATGAATATGTTTCCTGGATTTTTGGAAATTAGACTGGGAGTTAAGCAACCTGCATTGAGGTAAGATAAAGGTGACACCAGTGTCCAATTATGTCAGGTCTAGGGAGAAGTAAACAAGGCTGCGGGAGAAGAATGTGTCCTCAAGGAGAGTCAGGCCCAGCAGCTGTCCTGATACACAGCATTGCAACACTCAGAGTCTGTTGCAAGCCACAGTTTAAACCATTCCTCATTCCAGGGGTGGTGCTTGGCATAATATACATTCTGGCATGTACCAGAATATATATTAATGCATTGCACTCTGTTTGGTGGGACCCACCACTGAGAAGCCCAGGATGAAGAGGTCCAAGAGGATGCTGCTGGATCCACAGGGGTGGTAACTGTCTCTCTACTTAATCCATCTCTCACTGTCTTTCTCACTCGATCCCACTCCCCTCTCCTCCTTCTATCCCTTTCTATCTCTTTCTTCCTTCAAATTTACTTTTAAATAACATCTGTATAATTGACTTTGACATATGGTCTCATTTACACCTTAATTTGGGCAGAGACATCTATCTAACAATCATAATAATCAAATGTTAACACTGCCCTCTGTCTTCCCTCCCCGTGATCTCAGGAGGCTCCAGGTTACAGTAAATGATTAAACACTATGGCACAGGTAAACAAGCAGTGTATCTTTGGTGGCTTCACCAAAACTCTTCTACATCTGACCCTGGTTACTGAGCAGTCTCAAATAAGGAAAAGAGAGAATTTTCACTCCTTTTTGAGTTCACAAAATTGGCAGAATTTACACCCATATTAGAGCTTGAAGCAACAGTTTAAATGACTTGGTTGATTTTGAGAGATAGTCTTGTAGAAGACTCAAACTCAACAAAAAAGGAATGTTACACATGAAGTCACAACTGAATAGGAGATACTCTTCTCAGTCATTAAACAAAGTGGTCTGAGATGTATTTCTACTTTGTGATTGAGTCACCATTTGTGTGTAGCTGTTTCTGGATCCTATGGCACACAGGGTTACTGAACAGACAGATGCATGCTACATCTCGTATTCCTGTGCAGGCATCAGGTGCATCACATGCAAAACCAGTCAGGATACTGTGCTTGTTCACTGTTCCTGCATCTGCCTCATTTCAGCTCTCTCTCTGTGCCCTAAATCCAGCATTCTGGAAGAAATGCTTGGGCTACTGATGGTCCACAGGGTTCACCTTCATGAGAAACATTTGTAAAAACAGAGAATAAAAATTAATCAGTCAGGTCAAGGAAAAAAAAAAAGATGTGAAAGCTGAAATTAATCAAGCTGAACAGGTCACCTGTATAATGAAGTTATGACAGGAGCAAATTTCTTGCAGGAACAAAAATGTAGAATGCAGGATGCATTACTTAGACTAGAAGAACAAAGGTGTAGAAAAGGAGACATGAAAAGTATTAAACAAGCATGGCTTTTCAACGAGGAGAAAAGAAACAACTGTGGGAGTCTTGTTAATGGTTGTCAGACATATGTACCATATGATAATGATTTTCTCTGTGTATATAAATATAGACACAGGGCTGCTGTAGGATTCCAGTGCTTAGCCTATCTCCCCCTTGATAAGTAGAAAAAAAAAAGAGCTGAGACTGCAACAATACTCAGAAAAAGCATTACAATTTCTTCTTTGGCAGCAGGATAGAGTGCTTGATTTGATCCTGAATGTCAGAAATGTCACAAGCAAATGTCATTTCTAAGAATGTACAGTTCCAATTTTAGGCATCTTGAGATCATTTCTTAGACCAAGTTTTAATGAATATTTGGCTAGGAAAGATGGCAAAGATCAAGACAGTAATTATATTGAAAAATGTTGGATGCACTTTTTAAGGTATTCCAGGAATCAACTACTTCTGGGTTTTAGTTTTGATATACAGTGAAGATATTGATCTTCTATTTCAACCTTAGAGTCCCAAAAATATTGAAGATAAATAATTAAAGTGCAGGGACAAATCATCCTGGGAGATTAAGCAGCTCAGTTATGAAAAGGTCAGCTCCATACTGATAATAAACTTTTGATTACTTTTCTAAAACCTATACCTAGAATTACACTCAAACATGAACATCTTGAAAAAGAAAAATCTAATTGTTTATCTGGAAAACCATTACAGAATATGAAACTTGACTTCCTCATCAACTAACATTCTTTTTAAAAATGTTTTTTCTATTGTTCCCTATAAAATTAAATGTTTAGGTGGAAATAATGAAGAGTTTTAGTACATAAATAAAGAAGAATTTTAGTACCTAATAAAGAAAACTTTAAATACATACTTTATGTATAGGCTTCTGCACAGGAAGAGAAAGGTGCCTACAGATTTGTGACATAGCTTTATATGTCCAAATCCCTAACATTCAGAGTCTTTTTAATGTCTCCTGAATTTATTTGGAATTATTAAAGTCACAATCAATTATGTATACAATGAAAATTACTAACACGGCTTAACATCTAAGAGCAAATAATAAAAAAGCTGGATTTACTAATCAAGAGTCTAATGGTCAGTGGGATCTTCCACAGCTGGTTGGCTCAAGCCTGAGAAGACAGAGGAATAGAATAGGTTGGGATCCACTTATAGAGACTCATAATCTAGTTGCTGAAATAACAACACTCCTTTCCTTCAATCCCCCACCTCCCAGTGGGAACTACTAAGGAAAATATTTCATAAAATCTTTCCCCAAAAGAGAATGGAAAGACTTTTTATTTTTACATGGCTTCCACAGAAGACACAGAGGTCTGAAGGACACTGTAGACCAAATAAATTGGTAATCTGCAGAACTGTAAATGCCATATTCTTTTTGCCACATTGAAGAAATAGTATCTTTTCTGCTTTTACATGTTAGACTGAGCAAATACTCCCTCCTCAGAGGGAAACAAAGGCCTTTTTATCTCCATCCATAGACACAGAAGGGTCATGAGAGAAGAGCAAAAAAGCCACACTATTTTATATCTCCATTTCCAAGTATTCTGTAACCTAATGCTGATCCCTACCAATGTTTCCTAGGCACAATAATTCACTGAAGTGGCTGATCTTTATCTCAGTTCCTAGGATCTTTTGCTGGGATTGAAGGCCTAGTAAAAACCTGATAGATGATATCTAGGATGAGCCTACCTTAGCTGGTGCCCTGAAGCTCATTATACATTTGCGTGACGTGCACTGTGAGATATCAGAGGAAAAATATTCCAAAAAGTTTGAGGATCTCTTGGACAAGGATAATGCTGGCTCTTTAATAATTACCTCTCTCTTCCCTTAATTTCAGCATTGCAAACAGTGTCAGAAAGATGATGTCCTACTGAAAGCTGTTTTGCTACTGGCCTTATTACTCTGAATCTTCCAGTGTCTATATGTATCTTATCCTGCTTTATTTCCTTTCATATTTTCCTTAGGGTTTTTTTTGTCACATCATTCATTATGTTTTGTGGCTCTTTTTCTACTTGTTTTTGGTAGTTCTAGAAATATCCTACAAAGAGTTTACCTCCAATTGTATGTGCCTCTTTCTCAAACCTTCAGAAGTACAGGAATGCACATAAACAAGAACATGCTTACTCTGAGTCTACAAAAAAATAGACTACTCAATAAAATGCTGTCTTTTTGGCAACATATCTTCTCAGTCTTACAGAGAAAGTCTCATATTCCCGAGTCAGCTTTAATTTTTTTTTTAAAGATGTTTAGTTCTGTTTTCAAACAGAGCTCATTTTCAAACATTCAGCTAAATTATAATATTTTTTAAATTGTCTAAATAGATATGGTTTGGGTTTTGCACACACAAATCAGTACAATCTTTTCCTTTTAAGTCTGAAATCCAGAAAATTCAAACTATCAAAAAATTTCAAAAACAATATCACAACAGGAAAGTAAGTACAGAAAATCAGCCAATATTCTTTTTGTAAAAAAGCTGATTTATCTTTTTTCTTCTATAATTGAAACTTTCATATTTTACATTGCTATTAACTTGTAAGTTAGAAGTTGAAGAAATTAGTATCATTGTAATATATATATCCCTATTTTCTTAATCACAAATATAAATTAAAATAAATCTCTCCAGAGTTTTTATTACTATCAGTATTACCCAAACATTTTCTCACATTCATGATACATTCTGAACTCACTGAATGCACTGGTTTGGGGATTTTCAAAAAGCTAAAACAATCATTTCTGGAAGAAAAGGTATTTTTTTAGATGCATGCCACAGACTAATTACCAGCCTGCCTTCTTAATGCACTCACTGGTGTGTTATGGAAGTATATGATCTCAGCAAGCAAATTCTCTTTTATTATCATAATATTTGATGATAGAGACAGCAAAAAGAAGAAGCAGAGAAAGAATTCCTGATGATGGTGTGGAAATTTGGCTGCATATTAAATAAATAGTTCAAATATTTTAAATACCAAATTAAAGTTTTAAAATTATGTATGTGAACTTAATGAGATAATGAGAAGACTTGATCTGTTCAACACAAAAATTAGTTCAGTGCCATTAATGTAAGTTTTGTTCCACTGTTTGCTTCTGAAGACAGAGAATCTTAATAGATTTTGAAGAGTTCTCTTTCCCCCAAAATTGTGACTGATAATATTTTTACTGTCTCTACTCTCAAGGGCTCATCATCCACTTCTTCTGTAGTAGTAGACAGATTATGTTGGTCTTTTTGGAACATATTTTGTGCCGACCTTACATGAATGGCTGGTAAATGTGTGTTTCATTCTCCTCTTTTTTTTGATCTTCTAATTTACTTTCAAAATACAAGAACCAATAGCTTAAGGGGAAGCACAGATACAAGAGAGAGTATGTCTGGAAATGCAGCATTAATTGACATTAAAAACCTGTATAACTGCAGTTCCTGTAGTTTAGTAAAAGTTAGATAGATAGATTTGCTTCCATTATCAGATTTTCAAATAGAAAATCTGAGTTTGTCTACTTCTTTATAGTGTTGTAAAAGTCTAGTAAAAGTCCTCTTACTCCAAATCATACTTAATTCTTCCCTATCCTCTACAAAACTGAAATTCTTACATAACTAGTTCTTCTCAACAGCAGTGGTGTCCACTATCTAACCTCTCATATTACACTGAATAAATATTAAAATCTATTGTTTATTAACCTATTATTTATTAAATTTCATACTTATTTTTTAGAAGTCAACGAAACTGTTTCACATAGTTATTCATTGAAACTACAAACATTTAGGATCATATAAATAATGCAATAGTTAAAAAAGTCTGGAAATTTCTTTAACTCTGTGAAAGAATTGGCAGACTGGACAGAAGTTTAACAAAGTTTCCCATGTTCATAGAACTGCATTTCTTTGTTAAAGAAATATATCTCTTTGGAATCTATAAGCAAATGCAAGGCAAAAAATAAGACATAGGTCTAAGTAATTGAATAAATTTGTTTAAAGAACATGGGACAATGGTATTACTTTGAAAAAAGAATGATATATATTTTACCCTACAGAAGCTGTTAGTCTTTTCAAGCTGTTCACACTGGAAGACTCCTAGAATGCTGCCTAACTTTCAGTATTTCTAGCACTAGTATCTATACTTGAATTAATTACCTAGTCTTCCTTTTAAAATCAATGGAAAGGAGTTAAGCATCTGTCTCAAATATCTACCTCATAATGACATAAATCATATACATGAAGTAGCTCCTGTGATTTTAAAGGGAGACTAAGTGACTAGCTCATATGCTAACAGCTTAAGTCCAATAACATATATCCAACTCCAGAAACTAGATGGTAGTTACTATGAACATCACAAAAAAATTAAATGTATGGACCTACATGTTCATAAAAGGCTGGAACTTATCTGATTCTGAGAATAATATATGTTGGTTTGTTCAAATCAGTGTGACACTCTTTAGACTGTTAGTACCTCTCTTAAGCATTTGAAAAAATTTGCTAGACTTTTCCTTGTAAATTTCCTGCATCCAGTCCTAGACTGAGAAAGAAGGGATAAAAGTCTTTCTTTTCACAGTAATACCATTTGGTCATTTTACCTACTCACTTATGAGACAAATGAACTTAAAGTGAAATTCAACCTTATAAAATTAAATCCATGTTATTAACTTGTGTGATTGAAACATGTGCGTTGCACAAGGCAACACTAATAAGGATGTTTACTTATAATAATTCTGGCTTCTTTTTGTGCTCCATGGTGACAGCTGAGCTGGCTGTGGATAAGGTCAGCTGCACACCACAATCTCCTTAGTACCCAATTAGAGGTCTACATGGAGTAAAACTTACTAAAGGAAAGCCAATTCACCCTGTGAGCAGAATGAGAAGTTGATGTGGCTACACTGTTCTTGTACCTGCTGTTTCAGAGTAGCAGCACACCTTTCTGTATCTCATAACACACATCCACAGAAGCCTAGGAAACAACAGGCTGCTCCATTTTCTGTTGAAGTCAAGGGAAATGATGTAATAAATCCCTGCAGGAAGACTTCTGGAGTACTCTGCGAGCATAAAATGCATATACCATATAACAAATGGCTTTGCAAACACGTTACCTACTACCAATATATCTTACTATGATTAGAAAGGAAAACATATAGAAAGGGGAGCAAAGATATATATGTGTAGCAGACAGTCACTGGAGAATATGTGTCATAGCAGCTCTGAAAGTTAGAACCAGCAGCTCCTGTCAAAAATACACATTTATCTAATTATTTAAAAGGGCTGACTTCTGCATTATTGTAGGCATTGTCAGGACAAGATAAGCTTATGACAGGCATATTGAAGCCATTATGTAGAATATTGTTGAATTTATGACAGGCCATAATTCTTGTGCAACTCTCCTTGCATATTAATACAGAATTCAGCAGACAGTTTTGAAGAAATTAAATGCTTTAACAGAAAAAATTTGGTCCTTGAGAAAAAGACAAAACATGGTTTTCAAAGCTTCCTGCTCTCTCTGGTAGCGAAAACAGCAAATTACAATGCAACAGTGTTTGTTTTCTCTGATAGAGAATACAGCTCATGTGATGCATTGCAAATATGTATCCTAGATAGCATTCTAGACATTTCCATTTCAACTAGTATCAGAGGGTTGTTGATTTTTTTTTTTTTTTGGTTGGGGGGTGGGGAGCCAATGTTGTCTGGGGTTTTTTTTTTGTTGTTTGGGTTTTTTCGTATTTTCAAATAGAAAAACTTAAGCAATTATGTGTAAAGGCCTAAAATAACTATCCAAGTACGTTGTAGACTAGTTAAGGAACTAAAATTTGCCTTATTGAATCATCATATAAATGACCACAATCAAAATTTTCAGGTGGATAAATAGCAATATCAGTCTCAGAATCCAACAAGTACTACTCAGGATTCCACCTGGATGCAAATCAAATGCATTTTGCAAAGAATTTGTAAATTCATCCAGAATTCATCACCAAAAGAAAGGAACATTTTCCATTTTGATGATGTTCAGTAATATGAGCCAATGAACAATTACTCTGAGTTTAGAATTTGAATGAACTTGGAGCTCAGAAACGCCATATCATCCAGACCAAGACAGATGAAATAGATCCTGATTAATTTTATATTATAGAAATGCACACTGAAACCTTTAAATTTACACAGAATAAGTTGTATGTATATTTCCTCAGAAGCAGTAGGTTTGATCCTCAAAGATTGATTTAACATAGGATTAAATTTCATGGGTACAAAGTGTAACTCCTAATTTTTTATGTAAACCCAACCCCTTTATAAACACAGTACTCCTGTAGAAAAAGAAGCAGGGAAGCAGAGTGCTGATAGATTAGAAACCAAGTGAAATGCTTGGGAAAAAAAGGTTTTTAAAGAACACACCAAGGTTAATTTCCAGACACTGATTTAAAACAACTAAATAATTTTACCAGCTATTGGAGAAAAGATCTACTATCTATAAAGTCTTTTGAAGTGCTTTTCAGGCCTGTTGTCATGTACTGTCCCAGTTCATATTATGTCTTCTTGAATAATTTGAGGTAGATTTTCTTCAAATAAATATTTAAAATCCTATTTTATCTCAGAATAATTTAGAAAAATTACTCAGGTTTGACATTTCAACACTACATACACCTTGACTTGAGTAAGTCAAAGTATCTATAATTTGTGTGTATGACAATAGACACAAAATGTCTTTGGCAAGAAGCCTGATTCACACAGGCTATATTTTTTAAGAGAGTTAAAAATATATTAGCACAATTCCACTGTACGTTTTTCTTTTTTTTTTCCCTTTTATTTATCAATAAGGCTCATTCTGTATAAATTACTCATATTAATGAGATCAAAAGATCTTCAATTAATGCAAGTTTTGTGCCTTTAAAGAAATACTACAGGAGTTCAGACCAAGATAAGTGGGAAGGGGGGAGCCATAAGAACCAACACCCAAGCATCATAATGCTTCTTTGTGTTTTTGTGATTTCAGTTGTGTGTGTTTCTCTGTATGTATGTGAGTCTGACAAATTTTTCGTCTCTATCACAACGTTGACCTGATTCCTTTAGCCTTTCTGATTTACAGAAGCCATGGGTCTTTACATATCTTACAATATTTCCCCCACCCTAAGAAACACAACTAAGTCACTGAAGCTTGGGGAAGACCTAACAATATTTTGCAATGTCCAGCTTGCATGTTTATTGCTTTCCTCTTCACAGAGGGGACTGCAAAATGCCTGTGACCAATGGTTCCTCTGCTTTGGAAAAAAACATTCCATGGAATAACTAACAAGTCTTTGCTTTTTGGAGTTTTTACTTTTTTGTCTATAGTTTAGGAAACAAATCCCAGAAATGAAGACTGGCAAGCTTTCTTTGGGCTACAGGCTGCAGTGAGTTGGTCTTCATCACTTGAATGAAGGATCTATTCCACTACGTTGCTTTGAATGGAGTTTAAACTAAGCAAATTTCAAAGTCCCAATCTCAGCCTTATAATTTACTTTGGTAAAACAGAGGTACTATGTAAATAAAACATTTCTACAAAAGAAAGAAATTAAAAGATAACTTCTTCAGTACATAGAAGTGGAGCTCCTCTTTAGGCAAGTCATCTCTCCCCTTCAAGTCTCACCCACAATGGAGGGTTGTCTGAATTATCTTACACTACACTATTTCAAAATGCCCCTTCTTGCCTCTCACCTGTCTTCCTTATCAGTATTTTTCAAGCTTTGTTTGTGCAGAAAACTTTCAGGCAATTGTAGAGGGTGATAAGGCCACCCCTGAGCTGCCTCTTCTCCAGGCTAAACACCCCCAGTTCCCTCAGCCACTCCTCCCAGGACTTGTGCTCCAGACCCCTCACCAGCCTTGTTGCCCTCCTGTGGATGTGTTCGAGCATCTCAATATCCTGCCAAAGCTTGGGGGCCCAGAACTGGACACAGATGTGTCCTAGCCAGTGCAAAATCATCCTCCAAACCATCCTCCTTGTCCACTGTGCTGACACCTCTCTTGCTTGTCAAGTAGGCCCTACAAAAAAGATTCTTATCATCGTTTAAGTTCAGCTATTCCCTTTGCTGATGTAGGTCTTTGTGAAGTTTAAGTTCCTTAATTTCATCAGAGGAGTTTTCATCATGTATAGCCTGGCAGGAGGTAGGTTCTGATAACACAATAAGGAAGCAAGATTAGTCTTGAAACAAAATTGAAGGTATCATTTATCCAAGAGATAACAGATTTTTTTTCTCCTTTATAAAGGAATCATATGGCACTCTATCACTGAATTCTGCCTGGATGAAGTGTGACAGGTACAAAACAATTGTGGGTGTCTTCTAGTTAAACAGGACTGATTACAGGCAGTAAATTCAGAAAACCTACACAATCCTCAGGTATTTTAATATCTTTTCCCCGCCTCTCCCAAAAAAAAATCAAAATCTGCTGGAGTTTTTTCAACAGTCTGGAACTTCTGCCCCAAAATTACTTTGTTCCCATAAAGTAAGCCTGAGAGCAGCAATGCAAGGTGACTGCATATTTAAAATCAGAATTTAGTTTGATTACTTTCATTTGATTTCTCTCTGAGAATGGATGCTGAAGGCTGGATCCTTACCCTTTTAGGATGGGCATGAAAATTACATTCTTTATGAATATTTGACCATATATTGCTTTGAAAAACATTCAGGACATGTGATGAAAGATGTCCCCATTTAAAGACAAACTCCTACTACACCAGAGAAGAGGTAAGCACCCTGAAACTGCATTATAGTATTCTGACACAGGGTCCTGAAATTCCCTTCCCTAGACTTATCCATTATTTCTGTCAGCTTGAAGCAATGGGAACAAAACATTTCAAACTAACAAAGTTAGCTGTGTCATTAAATTTTAAATCTTTGTGTTTGGTCAGGGCATATCTGGCAAAGCTAAAAACAGACAAAAATGTGTCCAGCAGTAGTGCAGTCAACATAGTAACCATAAATTAGCATTTTCAATTAGGTCAAGCAGGGGAAAGCCTGCTCACAAGATTTCAGTGAACTAATCTGAATATAACTCAGCACTATTTCCTGTAGGACAGTGAATGAGCTAAAGCACAACTGGTTTTTCACTGGACTACATTTCTGGCCATACCTACATACATATTTCCTTTGCTTGAAATTTAGCGCAGCTATTCAAGCATAAAACTTAAGTCTTTAGACTTCAGAAAAGTAAAATGTACTCACAAAATAGGGAAAGCTTCTGGGTCTAGTAAAACAGTAAGAACATTTCTCTGTGCACAAGAGATCAAGAGAAAGCAAAAGCTCTGTCTAGTTCCTGCCCTATACACATTTCTGGCACTAGTAGTGTCTCTGTACAGCTGAACTCTTCTTTAGACACTTGTAATGGCCAAAGAAAATAACAGAAGATGAGGGGGAACCGGAACACTGTGAACAGTCAAATGTTAATAAAATGAAATCTGTACAAAGAACAAAAAGAAAAGGAATAATGGAAAGCAAAATGAACACTTTAAAAAAGAACACTGAAACATATATTAAAAACTGGGGGAGAAAACTTAGGTCACCAGTAAAAGTTTTACTGAAGCAAGAAAGGTGAAAAAAATATCATTTTTCCCTAAGAGAGTCAAAGCAAGTATTCTTCAGAAAGTTTTGTGTTGCATTTTTCAAAGTGAACATTGTGTAAAATAGAAATATTTTATTTAAAAACTAAAACCCCAGTGGATGTTTGAGTGCATAATACTGCCCTTACAATTTTTTGAAGATTGCTGCTTCTGCTATTCCAGACCTTTGATTATCTTTTGCCCTTCTTTTCTCTAGATAAAACTTCCAGTTTCCACCAATGCAGTCCTTCAGTGACAAAAATGGAGACAATTGATTTTAAAATTAGACTTGTAAGAATTTGTTTTGTAATAAAGAATGAGCAAGTAATTTTTTCTCTCTCTCTCATTTACCCTTTATTCATGCTCTGTCTTTTGAATTATTTTTTCTTCTTGTGGTGTTTATTTTTATTCACCTCTCTCCACTTCTTCAGGACTGCAGTTTGATCACTTTTTCTGGGCCTCTGATCATAATTTCTATCAATTTTAAGCGTAATTCATATCCTACAGTACACATGACAGATTGCTTAGAAAAGGCATGTTTACTATCTGTGCATTTTTTGATACTACCAAATAGTGCTGTCTGCCATTCTAGCATGAAGATTCAATCATGTGAGTCCTTATCTAGACACTTTTTAACTAAGATTTGATTATTAATGTGCTGATAGTTGAATTTACTTATATGGGTAATATCACCAGATTTGGTAAAATTCTTCATTAATACAAATTGATCACAGGCAATTTTGAGAAACACTTTTTTTTAAACTGTATAGATTATTAATGCATTTAAAGAAACAAAATCTCATTTCTTAAATTGAACCAATGGACATTCTGAATTTAAATGCATGAATATTTATATTTTACGGGCTGCACTCCAGCATGAAGGGTTTCTTTTTGAAGAAATAGCACCTTGAAGTTTCTTTCTATGGAACCCTGACTTCTGACCCAACAGTTATCACATGTTTTATACTGAATATGTTTTATATAAGTTTATGGACATATTTTATATGTTTGATATGTTTTACGTTTTTTTCATTGTACCTTGGTGAATTTATAAAAATTTTTATTGCATCTGGACATTTTAGTGCATGACTTCTCATTCTTCAACAGCTCTCTTAAACCAGTCTTAAACCAGATATTTGTTGATTTCAAAAGTGACAAGTTAATTTGAAGTTTTCCTGTGAGCTCGCTTTCTAGTTAAGCTGAGTATACTGAGCTAATGGTGATCAAAATACAAAATACCATCACTGGGCTATATAGCACTGGAGAACATTAATTTTTTTGAGATCATATTCACCTCTCTTCTCCCCTTCTTTCCACTTCCATTTTCTGTTTTCCCTTTCTGGATGTCTTTCCCCTTTCCTCTTTTACTTTTTTCCCTTGTAGTTGCCTGAGTCCTTCCACCATTCAACTAATTTTAAGTTATTGTCCTTGTTTTGTAAAACTATTAATGGACCACAAATATATGTGTTCTCATCATGCTTTAAATTTCTCAGCCCTTTTTTTTTCTCATACAACATCATGAAGTTTATCATAATTCCCAACTTAGAGCAGTGATATTATCAATTTAAAATTAGTTGCTTAGCTCTAATGAGCCCAGAAATTCAGTAGCTCACATTTATTTCCTGGAGGGAAGAATTTATAGATGTTTCTAGTGCACGTAACTTAAAACT